>JAAMPD010000105.1:0-90826 GCA_025266255.1 Trissolcus basalis
AGAAGTTCTTATTTTTTCTTTTTTTTTTTTTTTTGATTGTTAGAAAATAACTTTCAATAGAAATGAATGTTGAAAAAAGAAGTAAAAGTTTATTTTTGAACAATTTATTTCGAAAAAGAACAGTTCTTTTTACTGCGATGTTGCAACAATGTTTGCAATTTACATAACAAAATTTTGCAAGTAAGAAAAATTTATAAACTGATGTCTACACAATTGAAGAATGGAATTATCAGATCTCATAATTTTTTCAGTGAAACACGGTGTGTGCTCTTGCGTCAACGTTACGTTCATTTTTTTTTTATTTGCAAAATTGGAAAATCTATTAGCTGAATAAGTTTCCTTTCAAATTCACAAACTGTTGTAAATATATTTGAAAAGGTATTTTAAACTTTATAATGTTCGATTTTTATGACATAAGATTTGACGCTGAAGACTCGTCTTTTGGAAAATATTCTAAATCAGTTAGTAACTTCAAAATGAGCATCGTTATTTCAATCTTTAACGAACTTAGATCTGCGAAAGAAAGTAACTGATCAAAAACTGAATATCCCACAATGTCAACGCATTGAAGTCTCAAGTTGGAAATAAGGTTAGACTAATATAGAAGTCCAGTTGTGATTACCGGACTCCTAGCTGTTACCTCACTGTTTTTCTGACTACCTCTATCTGTTCAGTATAACAGAATAAATCAAATAAGAAAAGTTTACTAGAAATTAATAGGCCTGTCATCTCTATTAGTACATAATTTTCAGTACTGCCATGATCATTTTACAACGACTTATTTCATTTTCAGTTAATTGAAAACAATAAAATTGTAAACTTGTCGTTAGAACTAATAAAACTGCAATAATTTTTATAAACTCGACATAAATTCGTTATAAAAACATCATATCAATAATTTTTTACTATGAAAATTTTATTAAAATAAATACATACAGTAACCAAGAATTTATTTAAAATTTAAAAGACATGCTGAACTGCTCCTTGAAACTCGTATAAAACCATATCATATTTTTATCCATTCAATATATATACCTTTTTGAGGTATATAAATTAAAAATAATACTCAGATCAATAAACAGTTCTCAAATTTGTATTTCATTATTGGATTTAACAACAATAAATGATTTGATACACCAAATAATAATTTTATAAAGGCTACACTGAATCCGTATGGAGTTTTAACTTATAAAACTGAAATCAGTTTTCGATTTTTCAGTAATAATCAGAGTTTGACTTGTATTTCAAATTTCTCCTTGGATATTTGATTAATTTGTTTAATATTTTTTGAAAATTGGTCATCATATGGTCTTCAGCTCACATCATTTTTGACTCAAAAAAATGTTTTCAAACATAAATTTTCCTCAATTTAAAATTCTTCACTTGTTAAAGCACAAGTAAAAGGGATGTAACATATGAAGGTAAGTTAATAACATGATAACGCGTTGGCATGTTCCTCGAAATGACCTATATGAGAGCGAAAGGAGCCGGATAATCCTTGGCACAGCCTACAGCTAGGGCATTGGGAAGACTCTTACATCGAGTTGTGAATACCAAACTGATGGTTTTGTTCCTAGAACGTAGCTGATTCGTTGCCCGAAGGATCGTTCGCTTGGCGAAGACGTTCCCAGAACGTGGTGCCGCTTCGATGCAGCATTAAAAAAACGTAACACAGTTGCCGTGCAAAACCAAACAAAAATGACTCTCTAAATGATTTAAATTGACATTTTAACATAAATCATTCCAAAATTGAAAAATCGCCCAAATTATCGAACTGAAGCGTGTATTTTCTCACAGCTTATATATGCTAAACGCGAAAGTCACTTTTTTTATCTTTAAAAACGATTCGTCCTTTTGTACGGTACTTTGTGATTAGACAAATCGCTAATGTGATATTTTTTCTCAAACCTCGAAACAATTAGTAGCACGTTCCAAAATTTTGAACCAGGGATAAGAATAAAGTGAATTATATTCCAAAGCACATTTTCTTGCACTTGGCTTTGGATGGAGACATTTTGTTATCCTCGCGATGACATTGTTTCTAATCGTACCCGAAAAGATTCTGCTTTATCAGAGCATGAGAAATAGTTTCCGAATTGTCACTGCGCGTGCGGGTGTTTTTCGTCGCACTGCGATATTCCAAAATATATCACTTATCCGGTTGGCTTTTATGCAAAGATTTTTTTATCGTTACTAGAACCGAAACTGACAAAGGAAACTAAGAAGCGAAAAGAACAAATGTGGGTCACCTTAAGAAAAAAGATCGTTTGAAAGTTTGCCGAATGTTCAACACGCTGACACGATCTGTACGAAATAACGTAATGAGAAAGAGAAAAATCGGCATGAAAACTGAGAAAACTGCAATACCTTTTAATTTCGCTGAGAAAAAAAATTTTGATTACTTGGTTTCACATGCAAGCAACCACGGAAATATTAAAAAACATTTATAGCAATTTAAATTTCTTACGAAGCGTTATTAAAAGAAATCTAATTCGGCACGGAAATTTAAAAAATAAAACTAAAACAATTTTAATTTTGTATCGAGGTGCGAGCAATTCACGAAAGGTTTCTGAATTGACTCTTGATCAATCGAAATCAATATATAATAATTGCACATCATTATCATATAATGATGAGGTATATTTAATATGCAATCATGAGTAATAATATACCATCAAAACCAAATTATATGTTATTCTGCATGATGATATACATAATCATACATCGAGGACCACGAATTACAATAGTCTAATTTCAAAAATTAACATACAACCTGGAGTCACCCCTGTGTCAAATTATGCTTTTAATACAAACGGGCGCATTATCATAAAAATTGTTCAGAAACTTGGATTTAAGCGTCAAACAAATTGGCAATCGCAATTTGTATGAATCCACCGTCAGATGTTGCCGCCAAGTTGAACTTTCGCAAAATAAATTGCGAATAAATTAATTAGCAAATAAATTGAACGTGAATTTTTTCGATAAGGAAAAACAAAAATCAAAACAAAATAACAAACAAAGATTTATCACGAAGCGCGGAATAAATTTGAAATTTTTTACTAACCGCGAGTTTTATCACTTTGAAAATGCGTAATTTTTCTCGTTTTGAAATTCAGTCGAGACAACATATAACTGCATTTATTTTTGAGCGAGGAAACATTTAGGGAGAAGTTACAGACGGGATGTTATTTTACATAGTAGACACACTCGTAGATGCGCGAGAAACTTTAGAGAAACATATAGAAACGAGCCCAGGGTCAGCACCCTGAGTGCAATAAGTCGAGTGGCGAGCACGAGGGAAACAAGAAGAGCAGGCAAAATGCTCGGAGAAGTTTGGAAAGTTGGGCGCTAGCCAATTTGGCCAATTTCTCCAAAATCATGACGATCGATTTTTTTCGAGCGCGTCTGAGGAAACTCGGCACGAAATTTACGCGCCGACTATTTGACATTCGCATCAAAGCTTTTAACATATTAAGCATCCCATTTTTCACAAAACATAGAATCTCGAATTTTCCGCCGTCTCGAAGTGAAATAACGAATAGAACGCACACCCACCGGACTCGGCTTGTTTTGGCCTTTGGGTTTAAAAACTGCAACTCACAAATGTATGTTTTTTTTCTCCTTCTTTTCGCTTCAACATTTGACAAACGCGGGAGTTATTTTTAGGCCTAACTGCAATCTTGAAACATCTTTCTTCGCCGATGACTAATACAAAAATTTATTGCTAGATTGTGTAAAACAATTTTGCATAATCTTGATGGTAAAATTTTTTAACGAAAAACGCTGATGAGCATCGAGGTGGAGAGAAAAAACAAGGCAGTAAATAAGAATTAAAAACGTTCATATTTGTGCTAAAACAAATTGACGTCATAACATTAATTCGATACTCGAGGTGAATATCGAGCGAAAAACTGTTGCAAAGAGCGACAATTTTTTTGTCACCACTTGGCATCGTCACCCAACTACGATATCTGTTTCGAATTTCGTGTCCGTGCGCGGCTTCTTGTACGATCGATCGAACGCAGCAACTCAACTCTTCCCGTCCTGTTCTTATTCCTTTTTGTCTTCACCCTGAGTACGAATGCGTGGATTCAGCCCACGGTCCTCGTGGCGAGCAACATAGCAGGTGGCTCCGGCGGTCCGATCTTCAATTATCTCCGTTTCATTTTTTCCGCCACGATCCCGTCGTCAATTTCGTTGTTAACGAGGTCCCAGACCCAATAGTCCCAACCCCTATCACTCAACTTAGGTGGCTTCAGTTTACAAAATCAACAGCAAGCAATTTTAATGGCTTAATGAGACGGCCCTTCCAACTTTTTGCGCAAGTCTACCGAATGCCGCACCAGCTTCAATCGGACAACATTATTATTCTTCAAATATGACAAATTCAAAATTCACAACTCAACGAATCTTCAAATTTAATTGAGAGTTTTAATTTTGCCGCTTTTGGTGTGTTCCTTTGAAACGATGTTACATAAAAAATTTAGAAATACATTAGAAATGCGAAAAAATAAGTCGCACCGAATTTGATGGCTCTTTTATTTCGCAAGTCTAATAACGTGGAATATCAAGTTTGACATATTTTGAGATGATGGTCATCTTAATTCCGCATCACAATGCTGACTTTTCTCGTTTAATTTAGCTGCGAATCGAGTAACAGGATTATGTATATGTGGTCAACTTTTTACGAGTATACAGATGAGTTATTTTACGGGTGACTAATGTAATTTATTAGAATATCAAAAACTTGTACACACCACTATACACATTATACAATATTTATTCTATCGAGCAAAAAAAAAAGTTTTTTTCACAGATTCCGGTTTTTCGGCCAGTAGATGATGTGGCTTCAATCTCTGGATTAAATGGCACTTAAAACTAAGTTACAATCGTAAGAAAATTATTATCGGATGAGATCGTCCCTAAAATTATCAATGTTGATTTCAATTTTGTTTGCACAACTTTATCACTATTGACACTTTCATTTTCGTTTACATATTTTTCGTCGTGTTTCATGTTTTAACGAACAATTTTTTTTCATTGATTTAACAAATTTTTTATATTGTCGGATTATTAATTATCGATTATTAAGAATCGGTTTGTTTTTCGATTGTGATAAAATTTTATGTTGCTTTGTTATGGCAGTTTTTGATATATTTATTTGTCAAGTGTAATTAATTTTGTATAAATAATTAAGTACTAATATCTACATTATTCGTTGATGGTACAATTTTTAAAGCTAAACAGAACGTACATGCGATCCGACATGCAGCAGAGAAGGTGGTAACTTTATCGACATAAATTTATTATTTGCCGATAAAATGCATTTAATAATAAAATTCGATGCCACATCAATTGATTCTAATAAGCCGATGACAAATATGGAATGGAAGAAAAAAATTAACAAAAAATTGATTCTTTTTTCAAGAGCAAAATCAAAATGTGAAAAAAAGTTTTTACTGGGTCAAAAAACTGTCCTCGAAGAATTCAAATTTAACTAAATTGACACAAAAAAAGAAGCTAGAAAACATCTGGAAACTATTTCACATTATAAAAAATTCCATTTCCTCATAGAAAAACTTCAAGTACCACATCATAGAGTGAAGTTAAATTCCTAACTTTATGTGCCTTTTTTTCATTCAATTTTCCATGTTAATTAGAAATTGCAAAAAATCTACATAAAAAATTTAAGACAGTGTAAAATAGCAAAATTTTTGAATTATTTTTTCTTTGGATGTATTACAGAAGTAAATGATAAACATGTTTTTTTTCATATGTCAGTCACTTTTCATTCAAATAAAAAAATCAATACAAAGGTAAACAATATCGGTAGAATCATATCAAATTGATTATCGCCGTACAATTTGGCATTTTACAAATACCCACGTTGTTGAAAATACTTTCACGTTCATTTGGTTGTGCACCAGCAACGTTTCTTTTTTTATCATGGACATATAAATGCACTGTGAAAAGTTTTAAAAATAAGAAAAGTTTCACGAGTACAAATTTATTATTTATGGCATTACTAAATAATTCAGGTGGGTTTTAAAGACTCACGATACAGTCTAAGACCATATTGTCACACCGAAACATTTATCATCGAACAAAAAAAAAATTTGTTTTGATTTCGAATAAATTTTCAACTTTCATTAATACCGTCAATCAATAAAAAAAAATTGCAAATTGTTTCATCAGAAGAAAAAATATCTTCCCGAAATAACGTATTTTTTTCATCGCTAATATATCATGCGGTAAAAAATGGAAGTTGAAATTGTGCCCGTTTTTCTATGCTGCCCGTTTCAGAAACCATGAATAAGTTTCTCTCGTTCGCTAGGATTAATCACGTTTCATAAAGTGTTCTTTTAAATTACTTTTTATAACCATTGAAATACACACAGTTAGACCTTTTGCTGGTAGGGTATGTCACTTACGAACGAATCTCTTTTTTTTACATGTATAACACATTGTATGTTAAAGAAATAATGCCATATTTACAGTGAACTTTGTCAGCTCATACACATCTGTTTGAAATTACACCCACTTATATGAAACTTCACACAAAGCTGTATCTTACATTACAACCAACTTTTCATACCTCCGGCTTTGACGCAAAAGTGACGTTTCGTCTTGAATTCGGAATTGGTAATTTGCACGTTTGAGAATTGTAACAAAAATAAATACGCTCGGTAAAACAGACTACAAAATATAGATCGCTATTTGCACACTGACGTCAGTATAACATTGAATATACGACTCTTCAACATTGCATTTTGAAGTTAACACACTGAGATAACGCAATGATAATAGCAGAGCAAACATATTTTTAATTTATAAAATGCCATAGTTATGCTGACAATCAACACACTCAAACTTGGTTTAATTTTTTAAGGAAATGCACTTTGTTTGTTTGTCGTTCCATAAAAGACGTTAAACATTTGTATTTACACGAATAGTCATACAACCATTTCATTATCACCTTCTAGTACAGATAAATCAAAATTATCAGCCATACCTCTGGCATTTGTCAACAAAAATATCTTTGATCTTGAAAAGCGTTTTTTTGTGATTAGTAATTGAGTGGCTTTGTCCTAGCAGCTTAGCTTATTTAACTTAAAAACTATCCTGCCCGCAGAAGTATTCGATTCATTAATTTATAGCCATGTTCAACTCGAACTATGTTTAATCAATAATTTAAAAAAATTGGTAAAAAATGTTGTACATTTGCGATTGTAACTTTTGTGAGAAGTTTTTTTCTTTTCATCAATTTGATTCTTGCAAAATATAATCTTGGTCGAACAAATATCACAATTTATTAGACACAAAATGCACCATTTATATATATATAATATATTATCATATTTTGCAGTGTTTGAATTGTAGTGTTTCACAGCAAATAAGTGTTCGCTCTGTTAAATCCGTACACAATCGTATAGTCTTTTTGTACACTTTTTATTATACAGCTTAATAGCGGTTGTGGATTCTCTTTTTTTTCTTGTCACCAATTGTCTTTCATCGACCGCCTTTTATATGATATAAACGACCAGCATCACATAAATAACAATAATAACAGTAAATTACCATCAGGATAAGTACCTAGTCAAGAGCTCGCAAATCTCTTGACCCCTCGAGTCGGTTAAAGTCAGGAACCAATAATTTCCTTTAAATTTCTTTTGTTTTTCTCTCTTTTCACTATCTATTTTGTTTGAAAACTTTTGGTTTTACTTTTATCTGGTTTGATGTTTTCTTGTAAGAATGTGAAAAATTAATTATTCTATTTGATTTGGGATCATGGGAGGTTACCAGAGTTCACATTTGTCAGTTGGGTTCATCTTTGTTCCTGATGCGCAGTTAAATTCAGTGGCGAATTCTTTCATGTTCGCCAAGGGTCCTATGACGCGGTACTTTGCAGGAGTGTGGGAGTCTTTTTCCATCAGTAGACTTACAGCTTGGGGAGTAACTGCTGAGCACCACACCTATTTGAAAAATGACGTCGATTGAAGAAATTTAATCAACGTTTTATTGAACAAAATTTCAGAAAATTAAATTTTCATTCGTCAGATTTATTCATACCTGAGCAAAATTTAAGAAAAACAGTTGGCGGTGAGTTAAATTAAGTCCCGGTAGTGGCAACTGATCCGTATAATTCTTCTTTGTCTCGAGATATGCATGATATGCAGCTTTTAATCCCCCGTTGTCAGCAATGTTCTCACCTGAAATATGAAAAATTAAAAAAATGTTTCTGATTTTAATTCAAAGTACAAACCACTACAATAGCAGAAATTTGTTTAATATTACAGGATTTGCTGACATCTGTTAAACTACTTTGTAAAAAAAAATACTCACCCAAAGTTTGTTTGCCGTTGACATGCCTTCCGTTAACTTCATATTTGTTGTACTGTTCCACGAAACACTGCGCCCTGTTCTTGAATCTTGCAATGGTTGCATTATTCCACCACTTGTGCAAATTTCCATTCAAATCATATTCCCGACCTAAAAATTCAAAGATAATGTTTAACCACAAATATTACAATCATAAAATACCATAATAAAATAATAAATACAATAATAAATAAATTAATAATAAAATAATTGAATTGTAGAAATTGAAAGATGAAATTATAATACCTTGATCATCAAAAGCATGAGTCAGCTCGTGGCCCATCACTACACCCATCCCACCGAAATTCAAACTATTCGGATTTTCCATGTCGAAAAACGGGCTCTGCAGAATTCCGGCAGGAAAAACGATTTGATTTTTTGATGGCGTGTAATACGCGTTAACAGTGGATGGAGGCATGATCCAAGTAGTTTTGTTTACCGGCTGATCAAGCTTTTCCAGATTCTTCTTGAGATTGTATTTGTTCACCCTCAGATTATTCATGAAATACTCGTTCTGCTTGATCGTCAAATCTCGGTACCTTTCATCCAGCTCACTTGGATTCAAGATGAAATTCGGAAACCCTATCATGTCTGAGATCGCATCCGCTTTCTCCTCGGCTGCTTTTCGCGTTTCCTCGTCCATCCAATCGAGATTTTTTAAGCTTTTCATAAAGGCGTCACGAATTTCATTCACCATTTTTTCCGCCTAAAAAAAGTTAAAATGATTTACCATTTTCGAACTACTAATAATGACGATAATAAAAAAATGATAAAATATTAATTAAAATGATTGAAAATTGAAAATAACATTTCACAATCATGATAATGAAAATCATAATTATACGAAAAATTTGTGATATAAATACAAACCAGAGGTTTGCTGTTGCCTTGAAACACCTCCCTTACATACATAGCTCCGATTGCGAACCCCATGACATTATTAGTATCGCTCACGCAGTATCTCCAGGGCTCCTCCCGGCCGTCCGAACCAATGAGAACTTTTCTGAGACCTTTGTAAGCATCCCTGAACGGTTTCGATAAGTACGGTGTCAAAGAACGTACGGTCTGCCAAACCAAATAATTATTCAGGATACTGAAAGAGAAACATAGAAAACGTTAGTTCTCGAGAAAAAATAATCCGGAACGAATTTGCGAACGCGTACACACACGCACACATACACTTGGACATCGCAAATTGACGTACACTTTGCCATCAGTTGTCTTGTTATATTCTTGCACGAGCTTCGTGAGATTTGCAAAATATTCGGGCGCGTAATTCACGATCATGGTCTTGCTGTTCACTTTCTTGTTCACGATCTTCGTAGCGTTTTGGAAATAGTCCAGCCATGACATCTGTAAAATATTTCAAACATGAGCGATGCTACCAAACAAAGGAAACAAATTGAGAGAAACTTTATAGCTGCGTCATTGAACTGAGACGATTTCATCGCGTTTATTTGTGCTGACTAATCTTGTTTCATATTAATTTGTTCACCCCAGTTGTATCGAATTAAGTTGAAGAAACTCGTTGAGTACTTTTTTTCCTTCGGTATATTTTTGTATTTTTTTGTATTTTTTTTTTAGTGTTCATTATAGTACTGTTAAATAATTCTGAATAACAATAACTCACTTAACCAATCATACCCCACAGTTTTTAATCAATTATTGTGACCCACCCTTATTTATGTTCTATGATAGATTGCCTGTTAATTTGTCTGCCACACGTATACATCATCTCGGATGAAGAAAAAAAATAGCAACATGACAAATCACGATAAGATCTTCGTTGAAAATAAATTAGGACAGATGAAACTTACAAACGACACGCGTTTCTGGAGCTCGCTAATAGACATCAAGTTATACAACTTTTCTTCGTCCCTCCTGTTTTCCAGAGGAATTGTTATCTCAGCTATTTTTGTCTCAAACTCAATAATATCTGACATTTGCTTCCGCGTTGAGTTTTGCTCACCGCCCAGGAGCACGCCAATCTGCAATACAAATTTTCGTGATGGCTTATCCCAAAAGTTCCACCCCAACGAAAGAAAACATGGAATTTAGGGGGAACATATAAAAACTGTTTCGTATATAGGTCAACGTTACCGTAGTCATGTAATCCAGATATGCTTCCAACAATTTCCCATGCTCCGTTTTATTTAAATAATTGTCAGTTGTTGGCAAAGTTAAACCTCCTTGGTCGATCTGAAAGTTGAACAATAAACAATGTTAAACATACTTTTATTAAACTTTTTCAAATTTCGCGTACTCGAAAACTTTGATTGAAAATAAAAACTAATGAATTTCTGCAACTAAGTAACAACCATTTGAATCTGAGAGACCATTTCGACCAACTTGAACAATTTTCAATTGATTGACAATTCAATTACAATTCTTAATAATAATTAAAACTTTCAATTTAATTTTGATGTTTATTTTATGTTGGCTGTTTGTTTTTTGAATCAGTATGTTCTAGATCTGTCAGACCCATTTCAGGAAAATGTCAAGATATAGTTGAGCTAAGGGTTAAACAGCAGAGATGGTGTATTGTAATTCAATTACCTGGATTATATGCCTGCTGCTATTTCTATCATCCTCGCTGATACCCCAGGTAAAAAATCCGCCCATATTGTAACCGTTCTGAAGGATGTGCATACTTCTTTGCAAAGACCAATTATCGATATTGAATTTGCCGGTGATGTTCCAGCCCCCGACACTTTTCAGTAAATTCTGTAACGGCGTTGCGCCAAGTGCTTCTATTGTGTCATTCGCATCCATACATGACAGATAATACTGCTTCGCTTTTCTCTCGGCTTTAGATTTCATCTCGTTATTTGATTTCTCTGCGAATCAAATTCACAAAAGTTATACATATCTCACTGAGTGATAAAAATTCAGCGACGGACAAATGTTATGATCGAACAAAAAAAAGCGAAGTGGCAACTTTCTGCTTCTCGTACCGAGCACATTTTTTATCACTAGCTGATTGTCTTGCTCCAACTTCCGGAACGTCCCCCATGAGCTCTCGCCATCGGGTATGGGATTTTTCTTAATCCAACCGCCGCAGGCGTAATCATAAAAATCAACACAAGGATCGACCGAGTGATCTATGCTGTTTATCAATGACGCAGCTACTGTGACACAGTGTTCTGTCAGACAATGCGATCCATCTGTCGAAAAAAAAGTTGATTACTTTTAATTAGAGTTCTTCGTTCAATTCCATTGAGAATATGAATGAGAATAATTTCAAGATCAATATTTTAAAAATGTTGGTAAGTAAACGAAATCTGAAAAATTAATGGATTTATATTTTACTGGAAAAAAATTTTGAAATCACATTTTCTTTATAAGCTCGTGTGATTTGCTACCTTTGTGAGATGTTACGTGGAGAATTTGCGCGTCGTCCCAACCATTTTTACTACTTATGATTATGGCCAGAATCACTACCATCAGTAAAAGAGTACCGCAAACTATAAGAAGACATTTTTCCAATGCACTCCTCACCCGCCACAACGTTGTACCCTGTTGAACGAAGTAATCCTGAATTATTTCCAAATTTCACGTCAACATTTATGAAGATTATTTATTTTGAAAGTTTATCATTTTATTTATTCATTTATTCATTTCCCAAGAAATTTGCAATTTAAATATTTATATAACTAACAATAAGTCTCTTTCAGAGAAAATTTTTTTTTAAATCTTGATTGATGTTGAAAAAAAATTGCCGATGACTTGAAACATATCAGCGTCTTACACACAATCGAGCGATTCAATAAATTAAATCAAAAAAACTGAAAGAAAAGATATATTTCTGACGTCAAAAGTCATACTCAAACCTGAAATTTAGGTCAATACGTAAGATAAAAAGGAAGATATTCATTTCTATGCAGTGATAGCACGGTCGTACAATTCAATGCTTGTCATTGTACTTGAAAAATAATCACAATTTTATGTACTCACGTTACAAAAATCGCTGCACATATTATAATCACAATTTTTTTCCTCGACTCAAACCAAAATAACTTCAACTACGTGACATTTTTGAAGCAAACAATGACATTCAACATAAAAACACCGAAAAAAAACTATTAAAAGTTTAACGCGGAATCGATATAAAAACACCGTCACTTTGGAATAAGCGAAATCTATTTAAACACTAGTGAAACTGTGCTTCCTCATTTATTATTACCCAACAACTTCGGAAGGAGGAACATTCGTCTTTTTGATGAATAACATTTTTTACTGTAACAACGTTCGAGCCAAGCCATTTTTTAATAAACAAGATTCATTTGCTGCCAAAGCGTCAGATACGTCACGCAAAGGAGGGGGGCATATTATAGAATTTGTTACATCTCAGAAACTTATGCAAACTTATTTTAACACTTAATCTTGATAGTTTATTACACAAGGCTGCTCGTAACGTGACATCTGACATAAGAACCGGACTGTTTATCCTCAACTAATTTGTACATTTTATTATTCAACAAATCTCACCGGATGGTAACGAATATGAGTGGCTGAGGCACTGACTCCCGTGCTGTTGAGTGCCACGGAACCAATGCTGCTGCAGTCTTCATCCTCGAACTCCGCTTGTTTGTACCTTGTCATCTGAAATGCATAACGTAATGTAAGCTTATCGTAACACAAGGTTGCACAAACTCAAAAACTTTTAAGTACACAATTTTCATCAACCAATATACGATCCACTAAATCTAGAACATTTTTCAGAATACGGGCTCCTTTTTTGTTTCAACAAAATAATTATAAAAACTGACATATTATATACACTGTCATCACTCGTTTTAGGAAAGTTGTATTTTTATATCACTTTTATCATTCAAGTTCACAACATTGGTTAGATTCAAGATTGAACTAGTTTGAGCAAAAGTGGTACACATATAATATTTAACATGTTAATAAAAGACAGAAAACATTGATTTTTCAATGAAATCATTCAGTAAAGAATCCAAATTTATTTTCGGCAGTGTAAAATTATTCAATCAAGTGTATTCGTAGGATTACAAATAGTTTCAAATTTTAAGAAAGTTAACTATAATAGCTTAGAATTTGTTATAAAAAAAATTTGACTTAACACGCATGAATTTCTATCGCAATTAAATTCTTATCCTTTGACGTAAGTTGAGACGTTTTTGTTATTAAATTATTTGTTGAGATTAGAACATTCTTCAAAAAATACGTTGTTCATAAAATATTTTCAGTAAGACTATAATTCAATTTTACAATTAGACGAACTTTTGCTAATTGTAAAAAATAAGATCAATGTTGATAAACAAAGCAAATCCTTCAAATACACATCTGTTATAAATTATGGCTCGGCTGTAAGTTCGCTTAAATAACTCTAACCGTTGAAACATTTCATAGAACAAATTTGCCAAGAATTATTATAAATAAGACTTGGCTATAGATTGTCGTCAAAAGGCAGATTCGCAAATGAGAAATTTTGCCGAATAGTTATTTTAGCTTTGCTTATAAATAGCTTTTAAATTTGCGCCCTCCTTCAAAATTCATCCGTTCCGAAGATTAACGAGATCAGTTCGCGAAAATTGTTCGCGTTTTCTTTCAAGTGCCACGGAAATACGTGCTCGGATGTAACAACTTTCGCGTTCTGTATATTGAAATGTAATAAATCCCTCTGGCCTTGGTTCGGCATTTGTCGAACAGCGTGCTTCTCATTCTGGTTGCCGATCATTGTGCCAATTGATCGTTCCCATAAAATAATTCGGCTCATTACTCCTCGTACTCCGAAACCGAGTCGTATTTCAATTTTCAATTCGCGACTGGCAATTGTGACGTGTTCATATACTGAAAGCTGATATTAATTTGATACGCCTCCCGGTATCAATCCCACTTTGTCAAACCGCGACGTCCAAGTCATACGCAATTTCACTGTTTCGTTCAACGTTTAAACACTTTTTATTTTATTTTTATTTACGTAACGATCGTTATTCTTTTTTGTCGTATCAACATTGCCTCTTCCTTTTTCGCAAGCGTTTTTTCTCCTTATCTCTGTCTAATACAAGATTTCCCGTCTTCTTTTTCCACGAGACAAAAAAGTCATGCAACAACAGCAGTCTCATCAACACGAAGAGCGATGTTAAACACTTTGACTAATTCTTCATTTTTCAACTTCATTAGGCACAATGCCACCTCCCTGATTAATTAACATAATTACTTACCACCCCTACTGCTGACCACTCGATTGATTTTTTGTTTTTTCCTCCTCACGTCTAATCCTGTCTCTAAGATCATCTAATTTCCTTTGAACTATTTAACTCGAATCAACCCTTCCCGCTTCCTGGAGCAGTATTATGAAATTGTCTTCTGCTTGAACCGTTAATACCATGCATATCAACTTGTCAATTAAAATATATTAAATCATTGGAATGTGAAAAATAAATTATCGGTAATTGTGTAATTAATTGGCTGATTAATTAGATGAGTATACGCACGTCGGTTGTGACTCGTCGCAACTTCACTGTGAACTACGGTGAAAACTGTTGCAGCGCGTGCGTTCGTCGCGACGGAAGATGTTAGACGCGTTGCGACGCGCCGAAATACTGAGCCGATGGAAAACGGGCAGTCGGTTCGCTGCGCCAAGAGCACGTGAGCACATGACACGGCACAACTAGCCGAAGACCGAACAGCTGGGTCAAAGTGTACACTGACAAATACAGATCGAGCCTATCAGATACACGATACGCGTTTAGCATTGCGCGGCTGCGTACTTCCCGCCTTTGCTCCCCGGTCCTAATATCTTTTTTAGGCCGGTTCTTTTTTCTTTAATCTCAATCTCCCCTAGGTTCAAACCCGACGATGGGAATAACGAATCGATCAGCCAACTGAAAATTAGTTTTCCCGTCCAAACAAATGATCGGTTCTACCGTAATTGATGTTTGATCGACAAATTTTCTCCCAAGTGATTTGTTTGTTCAGGAAATAATTTCATCGATGATAATCGATTGAGCATTTCATTTTCGGTGGAATTTTTTGTTTCACCTTGCTCGAAATTTTTTCCCCTCCGATTTCGATCGACATTATTATCTTTCTGCAAACAGTTGAGGAAGTTGAGAAATCAATTTGTATTTGCGATAATGAAGACGGAAAAGATAAAACAAACAACAGGTTTGTTTCAATTTTATAATGAAAAATTTGTTTTAATCAGATTGCTATGGAGACGTTTTGTTTTCTCAGAGGGTATCGGCCTCTGGGAATAATCATCCCGGTGGAAATTATTTGGCACATAGAGCTATTGCGATGTTTGCCCTGATGTTGCATGTATTTTCACATCGAACGGATGGAACATTTGAGTCGGATAAATTAATATCACTTTGTTGGAACAATTTAATGAGAAAGCTTGATAGACTAAGGTGTATTACAATTTAGACCGATCGGTTAAAACCCACACGTTTTTCTTTTGCAAGGGAAACATGTGCGACAACGTAATGTACACCTTTTTTTTTTCATTATACAAAAGTAGAAGAAAAAAACCTGCTGTGCAGTTTATCATAAGACCTTTGTTATGTCATTTCAACATTACACTGAATTTAATTTACTTTTCATAATTCACTTTTCTACTTAATAAAAAAACTAAAAAAAGAGTCAAAGTTTGTTGGCACGTGATATTATTTATATGCAAACATTTTATCTGTTGGTTTATGATCAGTTTTTAATGCATTTTTCGTATGAAAAATCCCTGTTTACGAGGCGCGTTATAAACTTTGGAAACTTTTCTTAAGGCTATACATTCAAAATAACTGAAACGAATCGCATAAACTTTTGTTTATCTATTTGCTCTGCTCTTTATTGCAATTTTTGTTTACCGTAAGTATGAACGTCAAAATAAAGTGTAATCAATTTGCGCTTTCAAGTAGGTCACCATTTGCATTAAGTAACTCAATAGCCACTCAAAGGCCTTTTCGTAATTTAACTATATTCAAAATTCAGTACAATGATGTTAACGAAACGAGAATTGTTTTGTGTGAAAAACAAAAAAGTATAATGAAAACTCGTTTATTATTGAATTGTTCGAATACACATTTTGCAAATAACAATTCATTTTGCATTCATATTTATCTATTTATTTTGTACGAGTAAATTGAAAATATATTGTCAAGAAAGTAACAAACAAAAAATTCAGACAGTAAAAAATGTAATAAAAAATTCAATCTCTGATGCAGCTATTTTCAAGATAATTCCAAGTAATTTTACTTTACTTTCTTTTTACATTTTCGATTCTAAATTAAAGTACGTGGATCGTACTTATTTCTTGACCATGTGATCGAAACAGGAAACGAGCACTTGTGCCTTGAAATGCGAATCTTCAAGTGCTCCGGTTCAACGCGACATTCACAAATCGCTGAATGGACCAAGCAATAAAGCACGCTCTTAAGCAGAAAAAAATCGCTCAATAAAAACTCGTCTCATGTGCAATCATCATTAATATTAAAACTCCAAGCCATTACCCAGAAAAATGCAAAATTGATTGTGTAAAGATTATTTGTACGAAATTACTTTTTTTGATATGTAAATTCATCAGATGGAAAAAAAGCGATTACAACAATGAAGAGAGTGAGTCATAAAAAATTATAAATTCTCCTCGAGATTATGTCGGAAATGTTTCATCCAAAATGAGTATAAGCTACCGTCATAAACCAACATTAATGGATCTTTTGATGTCTTTTCATGGATGTAGAGCTCCTGCAAAAAGTTACTTGCTATGCGCGAGCGCGTCAAACTTAATCCTAATATCGGCGTTTATTTATTAGTTTGCGTTGAAACACGTGCTCCTGCGTGAAACGTGAAACATTTTTTGAAAAATCGTTATAACTAGCATATTTCAAATTTGTATTCAAATTCAAATTTCATGCATCGTATTAAATTTTCTCTTCATCAAAAATGTTTCACATTTTGAAGAGAAAAAAACTTATATTTTTTTATAGTACTTAATATTCGCAAATATATGAATTAATTTTGATTTTCGATTTTGTCCAAATGTATTTCTCAATAACTTAAAATATCTATTGGAAAAAGTAATTATGATTCAAGTTGCAATTTTTCAGACATTTCAAGTTCAATGTTCTTTGTTAAAAAACGACATGATCGAAATGACATCGCTCAATAATTGGAGACAAATTAGTGTACGGTTTTTGTGTTATTAAAAATGTACATTTGGCAGAAATGTAAGACGGAAATTGTGGATTGTTTAAATAATCGTACCTTAACTGACATCTTGTTGGTTGCGGCGCCACGCACAAAAGGCGCCGTCAATCCTTCGTAGGGAAAATCGTCGTGTCCTGGCGGATATCAGGTCCGGCGAAAAAGAAGATAACGATAAGGAATGAAAAGCAAGCAAGTGTCACCTAAAGTGTTTTCTTTTCGCATGCACCGAGAGCATGAAACTGATTTTGCGGCGTTCGCGGGGATGCTACTCCCCCGCTTCTGTCAATCCCTTTATTGATTTTCCGACCGTCAGTTTGAACGTACTGTTGCACCTGCCATCTTCACTCGACTTTTTCAAACTCGATGTTCTCTAATGCACTTTGTGTATAATACATAATTCAATTTTGTAATTATTCCCGAAAATGTATAACTGGAAAAATTATTTCAGTGTCATGAAATTATATTTTTGTTATTGCACAATCAAAAACAACAATTCAATTTAAGTTTGTGTAATACAATTTATCAGTTTGCCATTGATAGTCAATTTTATTTGAATCTGTTGGCGCTTTGACTTTTTTTAATCAAATACATACCTGCTAAACAAATTGCTTGATAAAAAAAAAATCCAATAAACTTTTCACGATGTGATTACATTTACCAAGCTGTTGATTCAGAATGAAAAAGTATAACTTTATCGTGAAAGTAAAAAGGATATAGATAAAAATTGTAACGTGCATTTTTTGGTCTTTATTTTCAATATTTTTCGATGTACACAAAAATGTACTTTTATACGATGAACAAAATTCAATATTGGAAATGCATGCCTGAAAAAATATTGAAAATATGAATTCCACACAAAATATGAATAAATATTGTGTCTTTATTCAGCAAGATATCTTTACATTAGGTACAATATCTTACAGCATTTCTTAATCATATTAAGAGTGATTGCACATTATACGTTGAGAGATGTATTTTTTTACAAGTGATTTTATCATCTCCAAACTTGATTTTACAATACAGGTTGGTAGTCATATTTTAAACTAAACTCTTGTAAAAAAATTAATATAAATCTCAATAATTTGTATGCATAAAAAACAGCTTAAATTACCACAACGACAGAAACATCATCAAAATTAATATGATCAATAATTTTTTCACAAGTTGAATAAAAAGAGTTGTTAAAAATTATACCAAGTCACTGGATAAAAAAAAAACAAGTCAATTCATTTTCATAAAATCTTCAAAATTGTAAATTTTTTGAAGATCTAAGAAAAGACTCATGTGAGATAAAATATGATCAAAGATCTATCTTGAAACTTGACTTAAATTTGCCTGATTATATACAAATTCACATTCCATCTCACGCGAGTATTTTTGACTGGTTGAAACAAAAATAATGACCAGCATCTTTTTCTGCTTTCATTTTTTCGTTCAACTATGAAATCGTTATCCTAAACACTGTTATCATTTACATGACTAATTTGACAGGAGTGTACGACATTTGTTATCCGCGCAATTTTACAAGAGTTAGAATGAGTTACAAAAAATAAATATTTTCAGATCCCGCCATGACTTCATTTACGATGATTACAGTTTGTGTTACATTAGATCCTTAGAGTTACGATCATAGCTGCATTGGCACATACAATTTTTAGACCGCTATACATACACAATTATACGTACTCATTATTACATAGCAACAATTATTGGAGCAAACTCGGTGGAAACGATAGTGACAGAATTTCGATTGTATAAAATATAGATGTCTTCGTATCTTACAAAACGCTTTCTGTATGTAAGATGAATAAAAGTTACATGTTCGCATGTACGTTTTATGACTGCCCCAAATTGTGTCTCGTTGTTTTTTTCCCCCAAGACTGGAATGTGGAATGACATAGTTTCGACAATTGATGAACTCGAAACGTGACACCTGACAAAGAAACAAATGTAGACAGCAAATTTTCGATGGATCTAGAAAATAATTCTTCTTCTCAGATAATATGGACAATTGATAAAAGATCTCTACACATTTTCAATACCCTCTACTTAGTCGTTGAATACGTTTATGAAAAGAAATACATAAACCAATTGTACTCATTGTTCTAGTCAATGTCAAAAAACTCTGCGAAATTGCTTTAGTCGTGACTTTTGCCATCTTAGAAACAAAAACGTAATAAAAAAACATGAACTTTAGTTTGCAGTGATCATTGAGATTGACTAGACTTTTTCCAGTCTATATTTTGACGAAATATAAATCGTTTTCATGCATTATAAGACACTCAGATGTAACAATAATAATTTACAGACTTGGACGAGTGCAATTTTGCAATTTTAATTCCAACATATAATTATTCGTAACTCGTTGATTTCAATATAACCACTAATAAAAAAGTTGATTCACATTTTATTATAACTTGAAAAACATTTTTTTTTTTCATTATAATTGAATGACTGTATCTGAATAGCGAATTTGTGATTAGTTTGACTATTTCAGTTCTGTAGCTTCTGATATGTTGAAACTTGGTCCACATGCAAATCTATGAATATCTAATCAAATTGAAACAACAAAGTGCTTTTCAAATTGTAATAAAGTTAAAATCAGATCTAAAACTCATCGGACGAAACTGAACTTGGCAGATACATTATGATATGTGCATTCATGTTTCATCAATACTTAATAGTTAATATCACACGAACGTCGATAATTAACTTTGACAATCTATGCAAACTTTAAACTTCGTTTGTCGGCACTAAATTGTTATTAAATGGACGTTCAAAAGTAATCTTGGAATGAAAATTGCAAATGTTCCAAACGTTTTTGTTCGTTAAAACAAGGTCTGACAGAAACCAAAAATCAAATAGCAGTGGCCAAGTTTTCTGTTACATAAATTCAGAAAAACAAAAAGGTGACAACGATTTTTCTACGCCTACTTATTTGATTGCCTATTATCCACTTATTTAAAAAGATATACATCACAATCTTTCATCCGATTTTTCGTTCACCTGTTTTTCCTTCAAATATGGTTCTCTTTGATATTCTTTGACAAAAAATTTAAATGCCCGCGTATCACACACATGGCGATTCTAAGGCAATGCTTGTTGCCGAACTATCTAATCTAGTGATTGATTTTTGTTATTACACACGACAACACTTTTTGTTCTATTCTTTTGGTTTTTTTGTTCTTTTTTTTTTTAAGTTTTGCCTCGAAAAAAGTTCAGTTGCATCAGGCATTGACTTCGTTTTCAACTATACAGGAATCGAGCGAACATTTAATACAAGAAGGACAAATACAAAATCGGATATTTTGTCTTATCATTTAGATCATTTTTACATCGTGAAGCAGTCTTACTCGAGTAAAAAAACGTGACGTGCAAACATTTATGTGCGTAAACGTGGAGTATTGTGCAAGATATTTCTTTTCCCCTGGAAAATATCTGTTCTCAAACTTTTATTATACGAACCAATTTATTTTTGTTTTTTGTTTTTTTTATTATAAAAAAGATGAACCGAACAAAAATTCTTTAATGAGTGATGTTAAACTAGTGAACTTTGATGAGAACATTGAAAACAACCTTTTTATCTGAGACGTGAAGAAGTAAAGTGCTTTTTGAGATTGAACTTTTCTTAGGTTCGGAAACTCTGACATATTTTCTGAAACGCGATATTTTGTGCTACAGGGTATGAAAACCATCAATTTCGATTATTTACGTATGACGTTTGACGATCGTTTTCACAAATGCACCGTTCAAAAAGTGAAACAGAATTTGACACAATTAAATTTAAATGTTCACATTTGAGCGTATTCAGCTTGGTTTACTATTCCAAAAACTGTCATTTTGATTCACAATGTACCCTTCAAGTGAGGACCAATGAATAAAATAACATCCTCTCGAAAACTCAAACTTGAAAACTCAAACCTTGAATTTGAAACAAGGTCCCGTACAAAAGTGCGTTGTTCATTTTACAAATGTAATCGTTTCAATGGAAAGAGTGTTAGATATACAATGCATGCAAGTGATACCAAGGGACTTGACTCGTATTTGTACATGTAAGTTGAAAAACTGTACTCAGGGAACAAAAAAAAAAAGTAAAGGTTCAGTTTGAAAAACCGAGACCAAATCGAAGACTTTACAATTATTACGAACGTCTTGTATTTGTACAAAGTATAGCAGGGTGTTACGAGTCATAACTGCATTTTCCCCTCCGAAGGCGCATGTTTTCAATTTGCACGAACCAATTATGCCCGGACTAATTGAAATCAATTGAAACGAAACAACACAAACGCCTTTGCCAAGCTTCGCGACAAACAAAAGGCGCGCTCAATCGAGGGATCGCGACCTATCTAATTTGCAATTACTTTCAGAATTAGAATTTGTACTCCCTTGCATAGCGGACAGAAGAAGGCGGCGTTCGTCGGCGTCGTTTGCACTGCTGCTCGTCGCCGACATATCAATTACAACATTAGAAGTAGGAGGTGCTAATATCACATTATTGGATGGATTCGATTGAGAAGAACTGGCGTTAGATGATGTCCCCTCGGAACCGGTAGCCTTGTCGTTCGACACGTGTCCTGGACGAGGGCTACCCTTAGGATCGTCGCGTAAACGAGGATTAATAATCTTATTCTTATCGACGCTCTTCGACGGCTTCAGGAAACTGAACGTGTCCCTCCGGTCGTCCTCTTTCCTCAGATTTTGCGAGCTGCGACTCCGTGGCGGTCGGGACTTGTCGGAACCAGCTTGACCGTGAACCTTCGAAATTATCCCACTAGTCAGCTTCGAGTTCCTGCAAAGCACAAATTGCAATCAATAAGACACGAGTTTTAAAATTAAACTTCAGATAATCGTCCTACTTTCGTACCTCCTTTCTTTCATTGTTTTGCTTCCGCTGGCGACCTGTCTGCCAGCCAGCTGGTGCTCGGCACCAGAGCTCTCGCCCTGTGGAAGGTTCTCGGCGTCGGAAAACTTGTCGGAGATGATATTCGCAATCCTCTCGAAATTATCTTTGTACAGGTGAAAATTGTCATCCGTGGCATTGACAGGACAGTGATTGGAGCACGCGTCAGGCTGCTGGGCACCGTTCGCGGGGAAGAAGTGCGACGAACAGTGCGAGTGGCTGAGGATCTCAGTCGGCCTGATCGACGCACCGTTCTGCTGGGGCGCCGCGCCTTCTGGATTCTCGTCGATCCTCGGCGGAGGCGTGTAAGTATGTGCAAAGCACTGATTCGCTGCTGGATTTTGCAGCATCCGAGACTGCTCCGAAGACATGAGAGCAGGATTTGAGCAACTGTGCCACTTGCCTCGGGTTTGCGCTATCACGGTCTCGTAGCTTGGCGGAGGACCGTAGAGCTGGTAGTATGGACAGTCGGTGTCGCTTAGAACGACACTTGTACTCTGATAATGAGTCGAGCTGGCAGCTGTGTTGTAGGCAGGCGTATTCACATCTCTATGTGGGCCTGAAAATAAACAAAATTTCAATACTATTATGAGTTATTCTTCAAATCAATTAATCTATTTATTGTCTGAACAAAGAAATATCTACAGCAAAATGCAATAATCTGTTAAGAGTATAGAACATTCATTTATACTTAACTGGTTATTGCATTTTCTTACATATAATATTGTAAAGAAATATGAAATTACGCTGCAAAACAGTTTGCATGCAAAATATTATATAAATTAGTTTTGAAAGTTCTACCAAACGATTAAACATGAAACAAATGTGTAATCATCGTTTGAAATGGACGAATTGTAATTTAAAATATGAACAATGTAATGGAATAAAATTATGCATGCAATTTGTCATCTGTGATGTAAAAGATGATGTAGGTCTTTTTATAAAAATGATGTACACAATTTTTGTATTAAACACCTTTCCACATGCGATGCAGAAGGACGGTATTTCTTGCTGTGTTGTAAGATATTCGAGCTTGTTGTGCTTGGCAAGCTGAGCCTCTAACAGAACTTGGAGCTCTGGCATTGTAAGACCTGTGAGGCAGAGTAGTAGCTCCAGCTCTATACCTTCCTTGGAGCCAGTATCTGTACCACCAACCACCCCCCGAACAGACCAAGAACATTATTATCACCAACAACCTGAAATGAAAACAATCGTGTTTGTCACCTCATTAAAATAATAAATTTCTTTTGTCAAAAAGTTATGAAGACATTTTTCAACCTACCAGTAATACCACAAATGATAAATTTGGAATCCAGGTGACATACAACATCCAAAATTACAGCAATATTCTGTTCGCGGGCACCTGAAATGAATTAAGTGAAATTAATTGTGTCCTCATTCTGTGTAAATCTGTATCATTTGTTTCAATAAAACTTGTTCAACCTACACATAATATTTGACGTCTCCGTGCATTTCAAAGGCACAGTATTTTGCTTCTGCCTAAAATGACAAAAAAAAATGCAGAAATGAAATCAACTGACTAAAAAATTGGAATTACAAATGAGAATGACACTCGAACCTTGAATTGAAGCTTTCGTGTTATTTCTCAAGACCTCGAGTTAACGAAATTGTTCTGAGATTGAGTACCATCAGAAATAATGATACAAAAATATGAAATATAAAATGGATAAAGAAGAATGGGCCAAAATGTACCGTCCAAATTAGACAATTGCATTGTGCAACGCAACAATAAACGTTATCTTGAGGTACAAAGAATGCAACGAGAGTGTACCTACCTGTATTAAAGTTCATATATCTTTTAACGAACTGATAACAGTGGTTAACTACGTCTAACTACCTAGTACACAATAATCCATAATTATACAAAAAAAGAAGAAGAATAATTATTCACAAACATTACCATCAATAATTTGTCCATTCTTTCATTCAACTTCAGTTTTTCTAACAATAATCCCCAGTTCGCTAAAAAAATGCACAACTTTAATACACGCTCAAACAAGATTGCATCAAGATTTGTCAAAAAATCACAAACATTTTGATATATAATCTTTCGATTAATCACGTCTATTATTAAAAAGAATATTCAATCAGATTTGCAAGGACGTACAAATTTTGCAACATTGCATAAGGAATTGTTCAGACGAAGCGAATATACTTCGACAATTAATATTTCAGTGTAAAAAATCAATAAGAATTGTTTGGACAATTAAGATGAAACAATTGCGTGTGATTTTTACAGTCATGAATTGAATGTCTTGTAAACAATGCAACACACACTGACACTGTGCGACTTACGAAAACTAGACATTCGGAAATTCCTGCCAAAATCGCGAACTTCCATTTCGTGGACCGCGGCATTATCGCCGCGCAAAACGTTTGTTTAGCGTTTCACTCGACTCGTTTGGCTTTGCACACGAGAGACGCGCTTTTCGAACGATCAACGCGCTGCTTCGACATGGTATCCGCCACATCTATTTCCAGCCATTTCCTCCACAACTGTCATGTGCATGCCGTTTATTGATTTTCAAATTTTGAAACTCCTAGACACGCGAATGACGTCATCGCGCGCAACATGGCTTTTACGTAAAAAGCGCGCCTCAACATGAAATTGCATCAGACCGCACGCATTAAAATCATGTTTTCTTTTCGAAAAAGTGATGCATTTAATGCACCCTGTATTAATTTCATTTGTTAGGCCATAGATCGAATTATTCATCCATCAAGATACAAAATTTTTGTGCCAAAAATAAATTCTTTCTGAAATTTTGATTATACAAATCGATAGAAATATTCATAATGAATAATTTTTTACAAAATTGATTAAATTGTTAAGATTGTGTTATCAAATTTTGAACGGTTGAAGAAATTGGTATAGTATTTTTGTGTTTGTTTCAATTGTTGGTATTATATTCAATTTACTTTACACTTTCATACATACAAATGTAATAAATTGTCATCGGTTCATTACAGTTACAGTTAATTGTATATTGTAATGGAAAATGTACAATTTTTCAAATGACTTAATCATAGATCCGTCTCGGAACTTGAATTAAAATTTGTTACAAATCAATCTCTGACAATTATTCAACTCGTCCCATGATTCAAGTCAAACAATCAATAAATCAGAATAAAATTTACATTTGTTAAGATTATTATAATATATTAGATCTTCTTTTTGTATCAGACACAGACAAGTGAAATGTCTCTTTGTGTATTGTTCCGCCATAACGAATGGAGTTCTTTTTTAATCCAAATACTCATAATAAAATGATAATAGGTGTGGTTTAAACAGTGAAATCGTATTTGTTATATAGGAGACAGTGTCTTAATGACCATCATTAGATGTCCGTGGTGCGCAGCAGGGTACTTTGTTCTCCGTTTCGCTGACACAGCCTTGTTAAGTATCCTTTGGTACATCGTGCCAATGCACATTTGTTGTAGAAACAGCCAACAAGTATCACCGACACAAAAAATCCTACAGTAATACCGACTCTGTAAAACGCAAAACAATAGTAATTATATTTTTCTCTTTGAAAATTGTCAGTAATTCGATTTGTAAT
Organism: Trissolcus basalis; assembly: GCA_025266255.1. NCBI lineage: Eukaryota > Metazoa > Arthropoda > Insecta > Hymenoptera > Scelionidae > Trissolcus > Trissolcus basalis. The sequence continues at coordinate 26,035 of JAAMPD010000105.1, forward strand.
TTCAGCATACTCACGTCAAGTACAACGGTGTATATTTATTGCAACAATATTCATCTTTACAACAATATTCATTTTCTTTGCACAATCCAAAACCGCAATACGGTTGGTCCGCAGACTGCAACAAAAATTAAACAGTGAGATTATGTAAATCACGATAAATCCTTACATGAACATAAATCTGTCATTGCACGAATAATCTGGTTGATTTTTAAATCTCTTTGATATTGCGAATTATGTTCGATAAAATGTTACGAGCAATAAAAAAATATTACTGCGCAATAATGATACAATGACCGTCGTGAAATTGACTAATAAGACAGAAATGCACTCAGGTATTGTATAGAAATGTTTGTAAACAAGTCATGTTGATCTACTCACATCGGTCCATTGAAAATGCGAGAGCAAGAGCAGTAAATTATACATCAGAATTGCTTTGCTGGGAACGAATGTCATTTTCAAGTCATTATCAAATGTCAATTGTTGCAAACTTGCTCAGAAAAAGTTCCGACTTCCAGTCGCTAAAACAAGAGGAGATCCAGAGACTGACACACCAGCCAGCGATTGTTAGTTTCACACCACGGGCAACCACGGGTCGTTTCGTTATTTAGGTCGCTCCTACTGCCGTTTCACATTCACTCTTGTTACCCCAAACTTTAAAATTCAATCACAGTTGTAAAAGTTCACTAAATAAAAATATCTTTTTTGGTTAAATTGAGAAGACTATATTAATATCACACAACTTTTTTAAATGTTTTGATTTCTTAGCAGTTCAAATTATTTTTGACTCTGGTTCACGGTGAAATGTAACTCTCCCCGGGATAAATATATTTGCTCCAAAAAATGAGCGCTTGCTACGACATCTGGTGGGACGAGAGTTTATTACCGACTAGTAGGCCATTTTTATCGACAGAGCTATTTCTTTGAGACACAAGATCATATGTTTTGGTGCATAATAACAACATAGAATTTGGAGCATATTTTCTAATAAGAAGATTTGTTGACAAAAATTGTTGTTGGATATAATCAGGTATGGGTTTTAAAATACATAAACATTAAAACTAGTAGAAATCATCTAAAAACTTGTTTATTTATGAGTTAGGTTATGAAAGTTCATAGTTTGTTTTGTTTTTTTTTATGTTGCAAAGTTCGGATTTGAAATTAATGCAATTTGATTAAAATTGTCAGTTTGACGTGATAAAAAAGGTAATCAGAGAACTTCAATACAAGTAAAAGTAAAGTACGATGAAAAATCCGGGATGGTAAAATAATTATTTTCTCCGTTCCACTTTCTACCAATCATTTGCTATGTGAGATGAATGTTGAAAATTGTTTGATAAAGAAGTGACATTGGCATATAAATGTTTCGAGTGTCTACTTGAATAACTTTGAGTGTCATCGTGATAATAACATTGTATTATACGTAAAATACTACATTTTTATTTTTGTATTTTATACATCGTATATATCAGATTACCATATCTTATATTTATCATTCTATGACAACTTTTTAAAATTATCAAAAGTACTTAAAAAAATAATTCAAAAGTATCAAATATATATGAATTTCTTCTAGCTTGACTTTTCATATTTCTTTCAATTCATTCGACCGTAAATGTCATCAACTGCAACTTCGTTAAAAGTTCAAGTTTCGCCATCAAATTTCACTCTCCCAATTATTTCATACTACCGCAACGAGCTATCCAATATCATGATTTGTCTATCTACAAAATATATTCTTTCAATAAATTAAAAAAAGCACCACGGCAGTGTTTCTATGTAAATGGTAATTCAAATTATTTACTGATCAAAATTTAAAATAAAAATTCATTGTCAAATAAATCTGAAAAAATAACAAATTTTTATTCATAAAATATTTTTTATTACAGGAGCAGACGAGCGAGATGAAAAGTAACTGTTGAATAGAAAAAAACAAGGAACAAGAAGAGTGACATTCGGCTTTGATAATTTGAGAACGCGTTTCTGCGGCGCATGCGTGTCAGAGTGCTGAGAGATCTCTCTCAGAAGCGCAAGCGAGACAGAAGAGGTGCAAAGTGTAGCGCGGCGCACTGCACAGGTCTAGGATTTGTCGTGCGACGAACTCCGTTGACCCGGACGTGGTGGTTTGGTGTTGCCACTGCTCGTGCGACCCGGTCGATGTCGCGGATCCACGTTGGATCAACTGAGCGCGTCGACGCCCAGAGACAATCCTGAAAAGACGAAAATTTTTGACAAACAAACTCTCGGGAACATGTGCTAAACGATCGCAACATGCAGTCCATCTACTGGACCGGACGTCTTCTGTCACGGGCGATCTGGAGCGGCATCTCAAACTACTCATCGGCTTGTGCCGAGCCCAACGTTAGCAAGCGTCACGAGGCATCCTTCGTCTCCGCGGTCTGCGGCTTTCCAAAGGATTTCTCGCGTGGACGCATCCGCAAGGGACAGTTCGGCGACGACGCCTGGTTCACAGCAAAATGCAAGACTTCCGAAGTCATCGGTACGTTTTCAACTTGCATTTTTGAGTCATCAAATCTTGTCTTGTCCCTGAGACTGTGACACGTTACAAAAAGTCCTGCGAGGTTGTACCGACTGAGTCACAGGATTTCAGACAGATTGGCTTCGCTCTTTTGTGCATGCCAAACTTAAGAGCAACGATGCAAAACATTTTATTCGCTGTTGAAATTCTAGCTGATGCTTTTTTTTCAATTCTTAATTCACTTGCTTGAACAGGATACTTGTTTTGAATTTTAATTTTGGAGCACTCAGCAGTAGGCAGTGAAATGTAACAACCTGTTTTGTTTTTTTTTCTTTTTTTTTCAATGAGTTGCAAATTTGATTTTGAGTACGTTTGCATGTACATAAAAATATAACTGTTGAAAGACTCGTTATAAATAACAAGAACTGCAAATTTGACGAAAATTTGGAGCAGCGTTTGTGTTGCTGTTATGTTGCGCAATATTTGTAATGTCCAAAAAATTTGGTTAAATAGAGGTGTATTTTCAAAAATAGCGTAGCTCATTTTGTAAGTTTGCTCGAATTTAATTTGGAATGAAAAAAGTCAACAAAAGAACTTGGCAGCAGGAAAAAAAAAATTACGGAACATTGAAATGTATAATTAATTGCAACTGGAATACAGTGGTATTATGTTTTACATTGCAATAAGACTTAACTATGATAGCGAGTAATTAAAACACGGCGAATTGTATATAATCTGGTAGTTTTTTTGTCGGTATCGTTTACGCATGAATTTGATATGTGTTAATTCAGAGACAACTGAAATGTGAGTTACCGATAACACACTAACTCGATGAGAAACTCTAACTCACAAGATTGATAAGTGATGATAACGATGGAAAAACAAGACAAACCAAAAGAGTTTTTATTACATCAGAATTAGTGTTTTTCATGAAGGGACAAAAATGAGTCTTATAATCTTTGTGAACAGTTATCTGGTCTATGGAATTATCAAACAAACGTCTGATGCACATTTAAAACTTTTACCAGCGCATCGATTTCGTTTCTTGTTCATGTCAATTATTTTATTCGCTTGCTAGCATTTTAGATCGGTTATATTTAGAGCGTGGCGTGCAGAAATCGATTAAAAGATTGATCGCAACTCTCTCCGGTTTGTCTCTACTGAGACAGATAATTTAAAAGTTTCTTCTTACTTAAAAAAAGAAGATTGAACCTACGTCACTAATTTGGCCATTTATATTTAGAGTGGTGTATATTAGGCTTGTAAACAGGCCTCCACTGAAAAATATAACTTTGTAATAGGACGTCTGGCAAAAAATGACAGTACAATTTCCATCGAGCTCGTTCGTTGAAGATCTTTAAACTGACAGATTGTTTTGATTAAATTTCTCTGGCATTTAAAAGAAAGGGCAATCTCTACTTAATATTTTTCAAAGCTTTATAAATAACTCTGATAGACTAAATGATTGAACAGAGTTGTTTTTTGCTATTTTTTAATTGAAAAATAGAAAATTAATTGAAAAATGTTTTTGCCATCTGAAGTAAAGTATCAGGATGTCAAATTACAAAGTCTGACATTAGACTGTTTTTTTCGCGTTAAATAACTAAGTGACGCAGAGTTACCTTCGTTGAAATTATTTTCTATCCTTGGAATAACTAAAATTGTATCAAACGGTATTTGACGTGTAACAAAGTCAAATGCCGGTGTAAATTTTCATTTTTTGCCATTTTCAACAAACCTCGATTAGTTTATTAAAAAAAATGAGTCTGCAAATTTTCATCTACAAAGAAAGAGATTGTTAATTATTATACAATGCGAAATGGAAATTTCAATGAATTTGACGTCGTTGACTTATTGCTAAACTTATCGAAATTGAAGTGATTGATTTCAAATTTTTAACTGCAACTTTTCTTTTTTATCAACCATGTTTGTTTTCCCGATCACTCTTGTTGTGACGAATGAACTTTGACTATTGGAGTGCCAACAAACAAGACTCTTTGTTTAATTTATTTGAAACACGAATCAATCGGAACATTTATTTTGCAATTCAACATGAAATCTCGGTTCATTTTTCTCATACTCTCATTAGAGTATGAGAAAAATGACTTGGTCAATAAATAATAAATGCCGTGCAGACGCACGAAACTAAATTTAACATTGTTAGCTTTCACGTCATGTGCTTCTTCAAGATACACGTGATTTAATGGCAAACTTTCAAAAATCGCGTAACTTTTAGTAGCACATCCCACATGTTTTCGGTTGTATACAGATAATTGTGTGTACCAGACTTTGATTTAAAAAATTTCTCTCTCAAGTTGAAGTTTAAGGTCACTGTCAATGACAAATAAGTTCATCACAAATGTCAACGAGAGTACATTAATTGCAAAACAAAAAATGAAGAAAAAAAATGAATTTTAATCTGCAAGGCTATTTAATTAGCATCAAAAGAGATAAAATAAAGAACGTTGAATTTTTGATGTTTCGAAAATACGGTCGACATTGTTAATGCGTATCCCGATTTTGTAAACGACGTCGATTACGTATTCATTTATGATTTACGTGCATGAGGATAATTTCCAAATTTAACGCGTTGATTCGATCTGACAATTTGCACAATTTTTACATTTAATTTTTCAGCTTATTTTTAATTCAAATCTGGAAATAAAGCCTCGTGGTTTTGCATTTCAACGATCACTTTTTTTTCGCACTTGTCTGCGAGAGATATTGTTTTTCATACTTATACTCATCGATTACAAAAGAAAAACACAATCAAAGCCAGTCATGAGACTTCATAGATTTTATTATTCAACATGACATATCTTTTCTGAGAAATGTTGAATGATGTATTGTTATATTCTAATGCTATAACTTCTATAGATTCAATTTGCTCTACTGCCAGAGTTATAAGCACGACTTTTATATAACAAGATGAACTTTTCAGCTCGACGACAATATCTTTAATTGTGGTGTAATTCAATTTTCAGGTGTAGCTGATGGTGTCGGTGGTTGGAGACATTACGGAATCGATCCAGGAGAATTTTCCAATTTCCTAATGAGGACATGTGAAAGGCTAGTCTCGATGGGGCGGTTCACCCCCACAGAACCCGCTGGTCTCTTAGCTCGTAGTTATTATGAATTATTGGAAAATAAACAGCCCATCTTAGGTAAACAATGCTTTTAAAAAAATGAATAAAAAAATTTACTTCCTACTCGAATGACATTTTTAATTAAAAAATGATACTTTGTAAAAATGTATATTTCGCAAGAATTCCTAATTTGCGAATCATCAAGTCTAGTTAATTTGAAAAACGTGTTAATTTCAATGACAAAAGTTGATCGAAACGAACAATTCCTCACGTACGACGTGTGTTATTTTGTGCAATCAATTTTTGTTATATCTCTTAACGAATTCTTTTCAAGGGATACTTCGAATAGTTGATTACTAATTTCTATTTTTCAATTGCAGGTAGCAGTACCGCATGTGTCATTATCCTCAACAAAGAAACAAGCAGCATTTGTGCTGCTAACATAGGAGATAGTGGTTTTGTAGTTGTGAGAAAAGGCGAGGTGGTGCACCGTTCCTCCGAGCAACAGCATTACTTTAACACGCCGTTTCAGCTGTCGCTACCGCCACCTGGACACTCAGATCTGGTGCTCAGCGATAGGTCAGTTTAGGAGCACAAATAATTATTTGTCAGACTGTAAATCACGCTTGGAAAAACTCATCGTGATAGTTTTATGTACTTCCGTCAAAATTACATCCGGAATTTGATCTCTGACGGAGTTAATCAGCAGAACATTGCGAAATTGTAAAAGCATCTTTTAAACGACCATTATTATTAGCTGCAATACTATAGTTGCAAATAGAAAAAAGCGACAACATTTTTTTTGTTATGTAATTACTTTCGCGATAGCTAAGATGAAATGTATATGTTCAATTTTTATAAATGTAAACGATAAGAACATTTCCAATGACATTATATAATGCGATTTTAGTAATAAAATACAGGCTGAATTTTATTTTAAATAATGTCTCCAAAGTGTCAGAAACTTTCTGAATTTCTGATTTTGTATTCGTTAATTTATTGCCATACTTTGAATTTAAAATCAGTTTTTTCAAGTTCCACCCGTTGCGAAGTTAATAACTCTGTTTGTCTTTTTTAGTCCGGAGTCAGCAGATACGTCAAGCTTCGGAGTTGAAGACGGTGACGTGATACTGTTGGCAACCGACGGAGTGTTTGACAATGTGCCTGATCAGCTGCTAGTCACGGAGATGCAAAAAATAGAAGGAGAAAGAGATCCTACAAAACTCCAAGGTGTTGCAAACTCAATAGCGTTAATGGCCCGAAGCCTCGCGTTCGATGGAGCATTTATGTCTCCGTTCGCACAGAACGCAAGAGAAAATGGCATCGATGCTATAGGTACAAAAAGATGATTCATACAAAATTTAATAACTTTTTTTATTCCATTTTTGTAGAGTATTATGAGCTTTCATCGGTACTTTCTTTTTCACAGGTGGTAAACCAGATGACATCACGGTGCTATTGGCGACGGTGGCTATGTAGTACGAATTATAAAATTGTACAACATGCTCTCAAGATCATTGTATTATAGTTCATGTCATTGCATACACGCATTCGATTGCATCATTATTACTGCATTATATTATAATCACATTTAATTTAATACTGTGAAATTAGCGAGAATGATTTTTTTTAGCGATCATTATCATTTTACTTGTAAGAAGCAATACCGAGACTGGGGCGGTGCACCATTTTTTGTCGTACTTTCTTATTTCTTTCATCCTTTGTCATTATTAATTTTAGTCTCCGTTTGTTGTTCTCCTGTGCGAGTGATCATGGTCAATAATGTTGAGCGTCGATGAGAAAAACATGCATTTTTCTTCGTCTTCTTAGCTTTGTATATTGAGTTTGGTTGTACATTATTTCTGACCTCTCCAAAAGAAGCCAAACTGGTTGACATTTTTGAAACAGATAATGCTAAACAATGTTGAATGCAATTTTGACTGTGAAGTACAAAAGTAAAATAAAAAATTTTCTTTTAGTATATTTGTAATAATTATTTCTGAAAACACCCTTCGCTGAGCGATTTCCATTGTAGAGAAGGTAATTTTAGTTTCAAAATTAAGACAAAAACGCACGAAAAACTGCGTTTCTCGTGCGTGCATGAAATCATAAAAGATAATTAATTCCGATGGTTCGTTTTATGGACTAATAAATAAATAAATTGACAGTTTATTGTCACTCAACAAAGCGGACATTAACCGCTTAAGTATTTAATTGCGAATAATGAGACGTTCAATCTTGTACGATAAACCCCGATGTGTTATTATTTTATTATAACAATTAAAAGGTCTTGAATTTTTTGGAAAATTGTATTTATTTGAAATGGTGTGGTATAGACATCCATGCACTGCATTGGAATATAAATTCTCTTATTCGCATAACATACTCGACTAACTGGGTACAAAGTTGATAGAGATTTACATGAAGATTTTTTCGACGCATACATAAATTTTTTCTAGCTGAACTAGTGCTCTTACTTACTTATCACATAACTGTTTCCTTTCATAGTCCCTATTTCATTAAGTAATGACAAAGTTCAACTCATACAAAAGCTTTTACAAAATTCAATTTAAAAAATATTTGAAACAAAAAAAACCAGATCAATTGATTACAACAAAGAGCAAATAATATACGCCGACTAGATCTTTTGCATCAATACAAAAGCACTTTTCCTCAGTAAAATTGAACAACTCAGTGATTCAGTATTGTGGTTTTTGTACTTTATTTGAAAATAAAAATAAATAACATCGTTTTACATCGCGGTATAAATATATACCTATAACAAATTACAATTCTATATCATGTATTTCCTGTCTTCCGTATGTTAACAATTGCATTCTCGTTGCTCTTTCAGAGTCTATGAAGTTCAACTGAATTACGAAACATCTTCGTGCTGTTGTTACGCGTGTTGGTTATTTGAATTTTATTTTGTTTTCGGAACAACTGTGGAAGTTGTGATAGAAACAAGTTGAAAAATATTACTGGGAATCATTCACGTTGTCAAAAAGCAGGGTGTATAACAGCTTCTTCATTAAAAAATTTCAAATGTTTAACCCATTAAGCGCTGAACATTAAAAGAATTGACTTTGTGATAAGATTTTTGTGGGTTCGAGTTCTACATGTTTAAATAAAGAAAATTTTGCAATAAAATGTTTTTTTTAACAATAACAATTACAATTATTTATAAGAATTATAATTTATAAGAATTAAATGTAGAATATATACTAAATGGTAAGCTTCATCCATTGGAATAATCAAAGAAATTATTTATTCAAATGCGTCTTCGTATTTTAAGTAAAAACGATTTTTTGAAATGTTGCTTGAACGCATCAACGGCGCCTAACAGGTTAATGACATTTGATATAAATTTTGTCATAAGTTTATATTACGGAAACAAATTTTGGAGCGTCAGTTGAGCCACTTGCAGTAGCATCCATTGCATTCAAGGTGCATCGGATGCTCAGCTCAGTGAACACAGCGAAAGTGAGTGAAATTTATCCCAATTTGTGAATCTAAGCCAATCGAGAACGTTCATTATTTTTGATGCGTTTGGAGCGCCAATTTCAAGGACAATTGCTATGGCGTGTCTGTCGTGCCGAAAACTTTTCCGTGTAGGAAGCAGAGGCGATTGTTTTTTGAATCACTGCGCGTTGGCTACCTGTCCCCAGTTGAAACCACCTGGTCTATCTTCCGGTGACGGCGTATAGTCAAGGTCTTCATTGTGCGCATCAAACAGAGTCTTTCTACAAATTTGAATAAAAAATGTTTAATCATTTTTTTATTCATTTTCTTGAACAAATGTGTTTTCGTATGATTCCCAATCAATAATTGATATACTTACAATATCTGAGGAGTTTTAAGGATACGAAAACCACCCCTTTGACGAGGAAACACATCTTCAACAAAATAATATATGTGGCCCACAATCATTCCAATTAAATCTACCCATATCGCATTACCCAATAATACAGAGAATCCAAGAAGTACCCATGGCAAATATGGCGCCTGAAAGAAATAGAAAATTTCTCATTAGTACAATCAATTAGTACAATTAATTATGTTTTTACAATGAATCAAATTCCATCCATGGAATGATGAAATATTTCTTATAAAGTAGTCAACTCACTTGGAAATTTAAAAGACCAAAGAAATTCATTACAATGAAAGGATTTCTCCTGGACCATACATACACCAACATAACTGTAAGTGCGTGACTTAAAAATAATAAATTAACAAAAAATGCAAAAATCTGATTATGCATTAAGAAAAATATCTTTCATAAGAAAATTCAATTGTGCAATTTCTGAGTATTGTCGTTTCAATTCAATTTTGTAAAAGGATACAATCATGCAAGCTCCTCCAAAAATAAACATCATCACAAAATCAGCCGTTCTTCCACGGAAGGAACCTTCTTCCAGTAGCCGGCAATATTTGTAAGTGAACATCATATTGAAAAAGAGATTGAATCCGATCGTTCCGAAAAACAGGAATGTTGTAACCAGGCGCCATATCTACAACAATTAAAATTCATTCATTAAATTATTTTGTATACAAAAATTAAATCATTGAAATTATATAAATCTTTGCAAACGTTACGAAAGTATATTTAAATTGAATTTTGAAAAGATGAAATAATGAAACAAATGATGAAAAGAAAATCGAAATATGATATATTTTGAAACTGATAACATACACGTCAGAGCTGTCAAAATGACGCGGACCAATGAAAACAAAATTTGTCAACAATGGCTTCTTTCGATTTTAATGAAACAATAATGAAAAACGTAACGATTGAAAAATGACTGTTAAACGTAGACACGAGTTTTTAACAATGCTAATGTTTTGATTTGAATTGTATTACCTGGTACTGTTTGACAATCAAAATGGGATTCAAGTAGAGTTGAAAAGGCGACACCAAGTTCAATTGCTGCAAGAAACAATCGCCAGATATAACAACTAATGCTTGAGAGAAAAAGTAATGTTAAATAATTGAATAATTTGTTTGAAGGAATTATACGAACAACGGCTAACGTAGTTATAACACAAGCAGTGGTGTAGGCCCGTGTAACCACGGGCATATGCAGATAATGCTGGCGAAATGATTGGTAGGCCATTGATAAATTAGAGTTTGTTATTATTTAACACGATCTTTGGTAACTATTGTCTTTGTATGCGCGATGTTTTCACACGAACACGACGCCCATGATCGTACGCTATCTCATTCTAGAAGACCCTCCAACGTCCACATTGCGATAAAAACTTATCAAGACCCATCGGCAATGAAATTTTCAGATGCTTTCCGAAACCTTTTCGTGTCACTTCTTCTTCCCTCTCTTTCGCTCTTCAATACTACCTAACCTCAACCGTGCGTTTCAGACACGGAACGTACGGTCCGGTTCGTTCCGATGGTTCCGGTTCATAAAACGTAAAGCTCGTTTTCATTATTCACAAGTTTTAAACGTTACAAAATAATTTTCAACCAACAAAGTGTAAAACAACAACAAAATCATTAATGTGGACAGTTTTGAACAAAAATTTCATAGTGAAATGTTCACTAAGAAATGTATTACATTATTAAATTATGTAAACAACAATGCTTATGTTGTTGTTTGCTTTAATGGCTATGTGAGACTGTGTTGCAATTCCCACGTACGCCAGGACTGTACAACAATGCTTACATTTTTAAGTTAAGGTAAACAAATAAATACAAAGAGCAGAACGATTTTCACTTTGCCTTTGGAATAATAATGAATATTAGTTAATATTTAGTTAATTTAGAATAATTTATTTTGATTGCTCTGAGGAAAATGAAATGAGATGTGTAGATTCTGCAAACGTTACAAGCACCCTTGTGCAAACCACTCTGGTAATATAAACAATTGAAAGGTATGTTTATTTTTCATCATTGATGTATTACATCTGATTATGATTTATCATCAAACAGACTGATTGCAAATAATGATCGATCAAATTTGTAAAAATTGCGAAAAAATATTTAAACTTTGTTTTAAAATTATTTGATAAATGTTTTATATAAATTGATCGATATATGATAATGATATGGTTACTTAGAAATTATTTATCACAATTGTTATAAAGTTTCATGATGATTATCTTTTATTGTTCAAAGTCATTTTCGTATTATAAAAATTAATTAATTTAAAAAACATCGCTGAAATATTATCAATTCAAAGTGACACATATTTTCACCGGAGATAGCAAAAGATAAAATTCGTTAACTGATTTTATAAATTTAGTCTCAACGAAAATTAAGATCTTGATCGCAATCAAAACAGATAAAATTCATGATACAGTATTGAGAGGATGATCAGTGTCATGAAATTATACAAAACAAACGATGGTTCGAATGTTTTCTTTTCAGTTCTATTTGAAAATTCTAGGCAAAGAGACGTCGACCCTGGAGGAGGAAACTTAACACAACAATTCTATTTCAAATACAAACTAAAACATTCACATCAACTATTGACATTCGTTGTGAATTATAAATGCAGGTCTGTCGGTTGATTAAATTAACAACTATCATCCTTGTAAAATGAACTGGACAAAGTCGTCTTGCAAGTCGTCAATGATGATTATATCTATATAGTTCAGGCTGATAAAATTCAAGGTCATCTGAAAAAAGAGAAAATGACTGGATTAAATCTCAGACTTTTACATTTCTGATTCAAGACATGATTAAAGTCGCATACTTTTTTCCTTGTAACAGTGAGATAAATTGCCCTCATAACAAGCTGCGTAAGAAATGGCATACGGAATGTAATTCTGTTCAATCGTTCCTCTGAACAGATGCGAGTAAGCTCCTGAAAATTCAAAAAGAAAAATTTACAATTTAATTCATTTAAAAAGTTGTTTTTGTGCTTTTTCATTCAAGTTCATATTTTTTAGGTAAAAGTCTACCGATCGCATAAACAGGAACATCTTCTCCGGCGTGAGTCTCGACGTCTCTGTATCTCGCTGCGAAGTAACCATAGTGGGCATCTTTTCTGTTTCCATCGTTCTGCAGAGGTCTCCAAGTTTGGTCCAAACTGGTACCGTTTAAAATTCGGTGATATTTAAACGCCGGACCGTTAGCATAACTCAGAATTTCATATGCGTTTTTGCTCTTGTCACTCAAGCCCAAGATGTCACTTCCCCTCTTAGAGTAACCGTTAAAAATAAACGAATGCGAGTGGTCGGCTGTGACCACAATCAAACTCTCTTGCAGATTCAGTTCTTCCACGGCGACTTTAACTGCGTCGTCGAAATCTGAAAGCTCGTCCAGAGCGAGTCTGGCCTTGTTCTTATGGTGAGCCTTGTCAATCTTTCCACCTTCCACCTAAAAAAGGAGATGTAAAATTAGTTAAATTTACAAAGGGTGTTAAGAATGTTGATAAAGAGACAGACCATGAGGAAGAACCCGTTCTTATTTTTCTTTAACAGCTGAATGGCTTGCAAAGTCATATTTGCCAGACTTGGGACGTTAACATTGTTATCTGCTTGATAATCCAGATGGCTTGGCCCAAACAAGCCCAGTATCTTTGATACATTCTTCATGTCCAGAGACATGAGTTGATTTCTCTCAGTCAGTATCACGCCTTTCGGGTTTTCTTTTGCCCACCGATGTAACAGATTGTGATTATCTTTCCTAGAACAAACGCGACGATTTGTGTGCTTTTCTTTCGGACAAAAGTATTGCCTTCCTCCGCCCATGATAACCTGCGATTAGATTTCATTATTGATTGTTCAATTAAATAAATAATAATAAAGATGTAGTTAGATATGTTGCAAGTTTGCCAACTAGATTATCTCACTCGAGTTAGTTTTGCAATAAATAAATATAAATCGATAGCCCGGATTATTCGCACCTTGAAATTTTTTCCTGGTTCATCTTCGATCAGCTGTCTGGCAATATCCTTAACGGATTTTCGACATTTGGAGGAGACGTCAGTATCCGTTTCCCAATCCCTGTCGAACGCGTGAGCGTACAAGCCGCCAGGTGTTGCATGAGTGACTCTCGTGGTTGTGACAAATCCTACAATTTTGAAATTAGAAAAAAAAAAAAAATGAAATAAAAGACACTGACATCTCATGCATTTTATTAATCCTTCAAGTGCGGACGTTGCGATATTTCAATATTTTTTGTCAGTAAAATTTCATTCCATTCAAATAATTTTCCATTATTTTCCAATAGTTTGCACGCACTGTGATAACTCATTTTATCAATAGTGAACTAGATGTTATAATTTTTGAATCAATAAGTCGGTTTTGCTCTTTTGAATAAAATCAAATTATCTTAAAAATCATTGAATATTGGAATCTGTTGTCTTTTCAAACATATTAACTTTTATCACTTTTGATCAAATTGCTCTAATCTAATATCTAACCGATTATTTGTTCTTGAGGGGTTAAAACGTTTAATTTTCGTCCGATCAAAATTTACCAGTATCTCTTCCTGATATCTGTGCCCAATCAGCGAGTGTCGTTACTTTGCTGGCAGCTAGAACTTTCGAATGGCAGTGCCCCTTCTCGGCCCTGGCATCCAACCCTAGCATACCATTTCTACTTTTCACACCTGAAAATAAAGCAGTTGCTCCAGCAGCGGAATCCGTTACTTGAGTATCGGCACTGTACGTCTGCAAAAAAAAAAAAAAAAAAAAGTTTCATTAAAATCACAATAAAAAAACTGATGATTATTATCGTACAAAATAATCAAATAAATGAAATTAATTAAAAACTAATTGATTTTTGACGAGTTTGAAATAACAGAGAACTTACTTTTGAAAAAGCTGTGAATGGAAATTGTTCAAAGCTCAGTTTGTAACCTTCGCTGGAAGGCTGCGATAATTTCTGTCCTTTGTAAATACGACCAGCAGTGATAGTGGCAATCCCCATTCCATCGCCAACAAAAATAACAACGTTTTTTGCCTTGTTTTCTATTATGTTATCGCCCACTACTTTGTGTAGTTGACGCAAAGCGTCGCTTTCCCAGAAGGCACCGTCTACAAATTTATAGTCATTGCTCATTGAATCGAGTAAAAAATGATTGAGGGTTCGACGGAAAAAAAAGTGCGCTCTAAATTTCACGACCAGCAGAGGCCATAATAGTGCAAAAGTAATGCAAACTGTGTTGCAACCATGTTTCAGAGCATGCGAAACTGATAAAAAGTATATTAGACTAGTAAAACGGGACATTTTTTTTTGTTACAAAGATCTGATTTGTTACCTTCCACAGGTTTCGGTTTCGGCTTTGGTTTGTCCTTTGCAGATGCCGAATGTATCATAAATATGATAGCACAGAATAAAAGCGTCTTGTTAGTCATCGTTGATTTCGTGGCGTTTTTCAAATGAAATTATGGTTGATTTAATCTAAACAGAAAAAAATGAAACTAATTGTGTCAATTATACATGGAACATTTAAAACGAATGAAGTTGCGAAAATGATGCAACATTTTATACTAAAAAATAAATCGCAATTATGCAAATTGTATTAACAAAAACTTACAGAACTCGTTAATATTCGTTGGTTGGTTTTCTTTTTGTTCTATTTTTTCGGTTGATCAACTAATGACAAGTGTGATCGATCAAAAACAGGAGTTCGAATCAAGAACAAAGGATGAAACTCAAAACAAACGCACTCGACGACAAGAAAAAGAAAGGAAGACAAAAAAACATAACAAAGCGCACAGTTTATCTTTCACTCAACGGGATTTGATCGAGAGAATGAATTTTGCAACGCATCGGTACTTGTCATATGAACGATAAACGACGGACCAAAATGTTTCGCGACACACGCGTTTAGCTGGCTGACGAGAAGAAACGTTTACAGTCCCGTTTGAAAACGCTTACGATGAAACATTGCAGTCCGAGAGAGGTATCTCAGAATGTTTGTCCACGCTCTACCACATGAGGTGTGAAACACTGGTTGAATGCTTTTTTGAGCAGATGTGGGAATACGGTCCTATCGCGGCGAGCCCCGAAGTCGGAGTTCTTCGTCTGCTGATAACTAGATGTATTAATAGGCGCTTCTTATGATAAATTTATACACCACGAAAATCTGACCGATACAATTTCAATTATAATCAATAAATAAAATATAACATTTTTATCAACTACGTGATTCAGGATTATCAATGTTTGTTTAATCGGGCAATTTATTCACGACCAATTTCCTATATAAATTTGACAGGTTTTGTACACAAATGATAAGAGATTAAAGAAAAATTAATATTAATTCTACCAGCGAAAAAAAAACACACACAAATTTGATTATTGTTATTTTATTATATTTTTTACGGGTCATTAGTAATAATTATACGATGTTTTGTACTCACATCTTTATCGCAACGTTGGGAAAAAGTGACTTTTGGGATTACCGAGATGTCATGTTTGAGGAGGCCAAATACATACTGATTTGTTTTAAAATTTACCTACTTTCAGCGCCGTATCGGAGGTCAATTTACATATTTGTTTTGGATGCCGGTTTTCAAGTCTGCCGTTATAAGATAATGTAAATTTCCTAACAAATAAAAACTTATTTTACACATATTCCACGTACTCCATATATTACATTTTGTATCTTATATTTTTGCAAGTATTCCACGTATGACACAAAACGTGAACTTGAACTTTTTCAACGTTTCGATTGAGATGTTTCCTGTTTCGTATGTGAAAAAATATTTCTTTTCTCAGATATTATCTAAGTTACACACAATCAGATAAAACATTTTCACCAGTAAAGTGGAATTAAAGGAAATTCATCATTATAAAATAATGTTAATATAATTTTGAAAACCAATCAAAAAGAACCTGAAAAAAAAAAAAGAAAACAAATACCAAATATTTTTGACTTATTTATTCATAAGATATTAACACAAAATAATGAATGTTTAACAAGTTACATAATTTGATAATTCCTATTGTTGAACATTGTTTAATAACAGCTGCTTTAAAAAATTTTTATTTATTCATTGATTTTTATTGGTAATGATAACGATTGTATTTCTACAAAAAAAAAATAAACATTCTGTACAGCTTTCGCCGTACAATTAGAAAACAATTGAAACATTTTTCTTATCAGGTTCATGGTCGTCCAAAAGTAAACATTTGGTTAATAAGTTTTCCGAAGAGCCGACACGCTCTTGTGATGAGAAACGGCCGGCCAATCTCTGATAAAATGTGACTCATACGAAATATCGTGCAGATTTACACACCGACAGTTCGATCGGACAGTTTTTTTAATCAAAATGCTGTATATTGAATTACGGATTAGTTGTCATATGCCTTATCAGTGAAACGGTAATATGCATACCAAATAGACCGGGCCAATTGCGGGGATGCAATTTTGTGGAGGATTAGGTTTTGTAAACTCAATTTCTATCGTGACGTCTGGCGCCTGATAAGAGAGCCCCAGCCATCGTCAGTTTAATATTGATAAAAGTAATTTACGAGAACATTGTCGACGGGGAAGATTGATGTTCCAGGTGCGTGGTGTGTCTAGGCCCCGACGCTTCTAGATGTCGTCTTGCATTGTGATGAATTGCATTTTGAAAACTCAGCCTCGAATGCACGTCCATCCGCGCCTTCACGCGACGTGCTCTTATACAAATCTGTCGCTGAATTGCCATCGATCAGGGGCAATGTCAATTCATAAATAATCTTCTATAAAGTTTGCTTTAACAAAAAAGTCGAGGCTTCAATTTATTCATCAGGGTATAAAAGATGCCTGTTTTGTCGTCCGCCTCTTCGTTGACAAATGAAGTAATTGGTACTGCAACGCAAAAAGTTGTGCGAAACGATTAGTTCCTTACCGTGATTTTCATTCTTGTAATTAAAAAATAACAGTACAGAAAGTCATCAGTAAAAAGAATTCATTTATTTCTCGAGAACAAAAAATTACACGATCTCTGTGTTTGGAATTAGATAAACTTCGTTTTAAAATAATTTGTTATCTTTATTTATTAAATATTTGAAATAGTTTTCGAGTGAACAATTTCATTTGTTATTTCAAATTTTGTTATTTTTTGTCATTACAAGAAAAAATTTTTAAATACTTTTGAAAACAATTAGACATTTTGTAAATAATAAATACAATAATGTTAGTTTTATAAAAGCAAAATCAAATTCTTATCTAACTAATATTGAAATTATACGTCAATTAATTCGGCCATTTAAATTGAAATTTAAAGCACGCATTATTATTAGTCATATCATTTAACTTTCAACATTTTTGATAATGGTCAATTCAAACAAAGTATAACAATTTTTTTTAATATAAAAATATATATTTAAAACGTTAAAAAATTGTCTAATACATGTATTTTGTTTTGGAAAAACAATCGTTTTATGACCTTTTGACCTCAACTCGTTTCAAACCAAAGCAGCCTTTCACATCACCATAAGTGTTTATATTTTTAGACAATTAAATTTTATAACAAAAACGGAATAGCAATAAATAGATGCAAACAGGTCTGAAATATTAGTAAACTGTGTACATTTTCAGTCGATCAAATGCCGAAACAATGCAAAATAACAATAACCATAATAAGTAAACAAACAAACAAAAACCTCTCGATGAGCATCCTGACTAGGTGAACTGTTTACATTTATAGGCAACCAAATTTTAATACAAAATCGAACAAAAAAAAACAGTTGCCAATAAAATTTTTCGAAAAAATAAAACCAAACGTTCGCGGGCGATCAACTACCAAAACAATGGGGCGCGAACTTTTGAATCCAAATTTGTCCATAACTTTGGGAACAATAAAACGTCTCTCGCCTGGGGTGCTGTTTAGAAATTGGCCACGCAAATGAGCAAAAAAACCCGTATGCGTTTCAATTCGGCACGATCTGTAAAATAAGGCGGAAAAATGAAAGCCAAATACCCGGCAAAGCTGAGCGAATTCCGCACGCCTGTATGCGTATAAAAGCAAAAGTCAGGTTCATTGGGGAGAAAAAAAACGAAGAGAAAAAAAGGAGGAAGATATTTCTGTATTCATAGAAAACTCGTTTTCCATGCGCTTCCGGAGTAGAAGAAACGTATGGGGAAGAGTGAAATCGCAAGCCAACCGACGGAAAGAAAGAGCCTCGGCACGCGGTCACAAAAGAGGGGGTTTTCGGGATCGGAGGTGCGCGCGCACCGGCGACCACGCTGCCGGTCAACCGCCGGCGCGTTTCGCCGTTTTGCGTGGCGAAAGGCAACCGACTACTCACTTACTCAGTTGCTGTCGGGACGTCGCGAGCCGAGTGCACGCCGCTCTTCCAGCCCTTCCGAAACCACGATCTCGCTCGGTCACATTTCAACTCAAACAAAAAACCAAAAAAGGAAAAAACGAAAAAGAGCCAAGGACGAAAGAAAAACAGCCGTGAACAAATTTGTACAGGAACTTTGTGAGGCCAAAGCGGAAGTCGCTTGTTTGATCAGATGCCGGTTGCGAAAAAAATCGTGCGAGGAATGTAAATACGACAAGAGCGACGAGGTGTTCGGGCCGAGTGTTGTGATAGGTTCAGTGTGTTTGTTGTAACATGGGTTTGTTCAGTTTGGTGGTGTTGTGCGTGATCCTGGGCGTCCGCTCGGAGTTGACGGACAACCGCGTGACAGTGCTGAAATGTTGTCCGAACGACGAGGAGTTGACAGTGCCCCAGGACAGAGACGTGACAAAGACACGCTGCGAGAAAACCGAGAACCCGTGGAACGTGCTGATTTACTCGCCGGCCAAAAGGCAGTGGCTGGATTCCCTGCCGGACAACTGGAGGATCGTCTGGGGTAAATGGCCTCAGTGCTCCAGCACGCAGGAACTCGCTGTCGTCAACTACATCGAGATGGATCCCTTCGTCGCGTACGAGAACGGAAGCGTCACTCGTACCATTGGCAACACAGCCCTGGTATCGCCCTCGGAACATTGTCTGGACTCCAAGGCCCTGATTCTGTGCGTGCCGAGAAAAAGCGACGGCCGTTCTGCCGCCGCGACCATAAAACCACGCGTGCACCGATGCTGCGGCGCAAATGCAGCGTACCATAGAGCTAGGTAAACATTGTTGCCCATTATGTATCGCATTCCGCAATATTGTCAACGATTTGTCAGCCCCCGATACATCCAGCCGCGAGTGCCTATTCACTATTTTGCAACACAATTGCCACGCATTTCTCAGATTCCTCCCTTTTTCCAGCTTGTTTCCAAAACGACCACGAGGACCAACCAATCGAATTCAAATGAGTACCAATGATTTCCCACGAATTTTGCCATTTGTTCGCTTACTTTTCAGTCTGCTTTAAAATTAAAATGGAGAGGGGGCAGGGGTACGTTCATCTCGAAAAGATACCAATAATTTTTCCTGGAATGTTTTTACCAGTTAGCAGTTTAAAAAAGTTGGGAAGGGGAGAAAATTCGAATTCAAACGGTTGGAAATAATTTTCCCGGAATTTTATTATTTGTTTTTTTTCTAGTTTGGTTCGGAAGTAGGGAGGGGGCGTTCGGATTAAAAGTACGAATGATTTTTCTGGAATGTTGTTTTTTCGAATGTTTGTTTTTAACAGTTTGCAATTTGAAAAGTGAAGAGGGGAAGGGGGGGGGTTAACATTCGCATTGAAATAAGTTGGTATGATTGTTCAGGAATGTTGTTGTTATTTGATTGTTTGTTTACCGAGTGTCGTCCCACTTGTACTAATGTCACTCTAAATTCACAAGCTCATCGAAAATTAATGCTAGGTAAATGTTTGGGCAACAACTTTTCCCGCCCATGACGGGATAAAAAACACTATCAATTCACGGTCTTTCAACAGGATTCAATAACTTTCACGGAGGGCAAAAAATGGAACGAACTTTCTTGAATGAATTCGGAAATTAAATGTTCTCGTGTGAGAGATTTTGAACGAAAGAAAATGATAAAAATAAAAAAAAAATGAAAGAAAGACGTCATTTGATATTGTTGTTATTAGTTGAAAAAAAAATTGTTGCCGGTCAGTTTTGAATGAGAAACGGCGACGGCGAATTTGATCCGGTAGGATTGTTTTCTTTTTTTGCTCCTTTTCTTTTTCTTTTTTGATAATAGTAATTTTATCACTTGTTTGACTTCTCTGGTTTCATATTTCATTTGTGGAATTACATTATTTTGGTTTAAGATGCACGTTAATATATCGCCGTCACGATTTCGCAGCCAAGAAACAGAAAACGAAACAAAGACGGCGACTAATAACTACACAATTTTATGGGGTACAATTTAATTTTCTAGGCTACGAATTGTATCTTTGAACAATTTAAACAAGTTGCGAACAATTAACTTTAACGCTGGATCGCGTTTTAAATGCTCAAGATTTGTTTTTATGATGTTAGCCTTGAGATGAAGATCTGTACATTAACTCTGCAAAAGGACTTTTTTTTTTCTAAAGTTGCTTTCACCAAAGAAGTGTACAAAAAATAGAGAAATTCACCTTGAAAAAATTTTCGTTCTTTCTTCTTTTTTCCCCTCTTTGTTGGTTTTGTTAACAAAACTAATATCCGGTTGGAGAAAAAATATCCTTTTGTGAAAGATTCTATTTCATAACTTTTAGCTTTGTTAAAATTTTTATTTATGAATCATGTGCAGAAGGCTTTGAAGAGTTTTCAATATGCACACATTTTTTTTCATGAAAAAAAAACCACCCCAGGATGAATTTGGTCTACGGTTTTGAATTGTTAACGGTTATCGATTTTGCCTTTGATGAAAAAATATTTTGGTAACGAGAAATCCGCTATTGATAATGATATCTCACAATGAAACTGATCAAATTATTGTTGTGATTTTTTAGGAGCGCTTGTGTAAATATGCCAGACAACGAACATGCACTGCCACTGCTGCCAAATGCGTCTTCGATCCTGGAGACAGTTGAGGGATTTCCGCAGTGTGCTAGACATAACAACTACTCGATAATTGGAAACGCAAAAGACGCGAAATTGGCACCTGATGGCAGTTTAACTTTGGACGGTGTTCATCTACCGACGGGACAATACTGCATTGAGAAAATGGAAGAAGTCGATCAACCCGCCAAGGTCATCGCCTGCCTCGAGCACTTGATTGAGAGGTATTTTTTTAAATAAATAAATAAGAAAACGTTTTTCAAAAGACGAGGTATTTCATGCCAGAAACGTTTTTTTTTTATTTCGAATTCCATTTATATATCCTTGCTTATAATGACCGTGTTAGATGATGTTGCGTTTTGATTGGTTATTATAACGTTTTATTTAGCTTTTGATGGTTCGAATGATTTCGTTTGGATAAGCGACAGAAAAGGAGATGGATAAAAAATAAAGCGAGATGGATGGCTGAATATAGATGCCGTACTATAAGAGCAAATTTTCATTTTTATGAATTAAAAAAAACAAGTGATAACTTTTTTAATGTTATCAAAGTACTGGATCAGGATGTTAGTTTCGGTTTAATTCATGAAATTTCTACTTTTTCGAATGAAAGATATGAATGAAAATAAGGAGAAAAATTATACACATTAATTTACAATTCATAACGTAAAAAGAGAAAGTTACAAAAATGTAATTCAAATGAAAGTTTGAAAAAACCAAATTGTATGTTTAGATTTATGAAAATAGTTTAACTCAATTAATCGAGTAATCGAGGGGTTATTTTTTATTTATAAAAGGAAATTCAAACGTTAACGAAAAATATAAAAAAAATATCAAAAAAAGATGAGAGATTGAAGATATAAAAAACATTGTAACAAGCAAAAATCGTTAGATTTCCAAAGTACTATTTTTTATATCTCTTTTTTATATATTTTCGTCCAAAAGTCAAAAACGGAATTGTAAAATCATTACTAGCTTGATAAGAGCGCACAATCGTTCCAGTTTATATATACTGCATTATCCAGGCATGTGTATATACCATACATATTTTACAATGAATGTTGAAATGTACGAAACATATTCAGCAATTTTGAAACGAAACAATTTTCGTACGAGTACGTAAGTTTGGTTTACAAAATTCTAATAATAAAATCGTGCCATGCTTTCATTTAACCATTTGATATAAAATTTGACCCGAGAGTATATCTGTTGTTGTTTGTTGTTATTTGTTTGTAGAAGAAACAATGATAAAAACCCGTTTAAAAAGACAAGGTATTTTCAGTGCAGGAACAGTTTTTTTTGTTAGTTTCAAATTTCATTTGCATGCAAGGTTTGTTTCCATTTCAGTTTGTTGGAAATGTTGATCTCAAATTTAGTCCTAAATTTACAATCGCGCGCCAATTAATTGTTCACATGTGATTTCGGTTGGAGTTTCGGTACATTTCATTTTGGGAAATTGATTATTCGCTCTTGTTTACAAAAATTGATTTATGCTCGCAGGAAAAGAGTAATAAAAAAAAGGCCGAAATCAGAGCAGTCGCACAGGCAACAGCTGTGTTTGGTGTGTGTGTATGTGTGTGCGAAATCAGAGTTACTTTTTATAGCTTTAGTGCAGCGGTTCCAAAATAAAACACAAAAAAAGGAAGGTAGTTTCATGAGAATCGTGACGCGGTGCATTCAAACTCGTCGATTCATTCGAAAGTTCTAAATTAGCCGGCTTTTCCAGTCACGAGATCCCATTTATCAAAATCTTGAAATTATAAATTTTGAACTGTGTATTTTTTTGTCCGTTTCTTTTTCAGGGGGTTCCACGAAAATTGTGCCTCACGCCGTTTTCTCCGTTTTATTTGTTGTTACAATTGTGAAAGTCAATACAAGACGGACTATATTTTTGCATTAAAAATTTCGCGTACGCGAACGAGAATATTATTTATTATTTCAGCTTATTATATTTTAAAGGTATTTTAACGGCGGAATTTCATGGAACTGCTGTTGTAACAGTAGCAATGCTCGTGTTGAAGTTAAGTGCTCTCTTGGATCGTTTGAACGTCTCCGTCGTGAAAGTGCATATAAAAGATGCCTGAATAGCGAGAGCGCGGCAGGTAAAATTAGCCGAAACTAAGTAGGGCCCCGCACTCGAGCTTATTATTATGCCGGGCTAATTTTTATTGCACAAAATGCAAAATGCGAACGAACGTTATTGGCCCGACCGATATCTCATCGTTTTATGATCTAGGATGGACCTTTTACGGTCAACCTGAAGATTATGGCTTTGGAATGAGAAATGCAATCGCTTATGCAATAAAAAAACCTGCCGATCTTTGACACCTTTCGGTTGACGATGCTCGGCAAAACGTTCGGAGCGTATTTTGAAATTCGAATTCGTGGAGTTTGCAAATTTCAAGTCCCCCCAGTGACTCGTTTGCAAATCGGCAGCCAACGAAAATCGGTGCTTGTAAAATCCGAAACGTAATAAGAGAAGCGTCGTCGAAACGGCTTGCTGGCAGAAGTCCTTAGAATAAGTAGTTCTTCCTACTGACTCATCGTGACAACAGCCTCACGGAATATGCACCTTTGCAGGTCATTAACTGACAAACTGTCAGAAAGCAGGCAACACCGGAAACGTGAGATTTAGATTCAACTTCAACTCTTGAATTAATATAACAAGCATTTCCGCGTGGTCATTTTTTTGTCGTACTTTTCATTTAAATTTTCATCATATAATTTTACCCATTTATCATCTCACGCTCATAATATCAGTTCGCGAGTTAGAAATACGAGACCGCGGAAAGTAATTTTCGCGTGGGGCAAAAATTGTATGCGAAAAATTTGAACGAAAAGAAAAAAGAAAGATGTCGGGGAAAAATGTTCGAGTTAAATTCATAGTTACACTAATTCATTCTCAAGGAAGAGAGAGAGAGAGAAAAAAAGTAATGGTTCTCGAGGATGGTTTAAAGGAATTTAAACTTGTTTAACAACTCGATTGTTTTTAATTGAAAAACAATTGATTGTTTAATCAGTTTCAATTGCGCCCAAGTTTCAATTTAAACTTTGAATGGAAAACTAAATATTTGTCCGACTCTGTGTTTCAGAAGATTGCAAGGTTGCGGCTTGTTTTGGGTGTTGACAATTCTGTTTACTCGGTCATCTTTCAGCGCCAGATGATGCGCTGCTTAAAAGCTGTTTGATATTTCGCTGATGGAAATTGCGATAACTTCGCCCTGTCTCTGTTTCTCAATATATAGTTTTGACTGTAAATCCGGCCGCGGTTATAAGAAGAGACAAGTTTCTCGTTTTGTGAAAGGTCAACGACTCAAGTACCAACCGGTAAAAGTGAATAACATCAGCCTAGACGAGAGCTCACTGGCACCGGTGCAACTTGACCCACTTCGTCGACCATTTTTCCGACGGATTGATATGTCAGACGGCAGCAATCCTAATTGTATCAGAAGGCTTAATTGTTTAATTGCAGAACTTCGATGGCGTTCCAATTGAGAGACGATTGAATCACTCGCATCCATCATTTTCGACTGGGACCCGACAACCGCAATCCCACCAGTTATTTTATTTTCGCTATACGCCATCGTCAACTTTCATCATCATTTTTCCATCATTACCTCATTATTCGGCCGATGTTCGCGGCAAGACGCGTCATAATTCCTACATCTAACGATCTTAATTTGAATACTTTTCAAATTAAGATTTGTTATTCACCGATGAGCCCATCAGATATTCAAATCGATGATTAGTCATTCATTTTGTTGCTTGTTAAACAAGTGGCGAAACGGTACCTTATTACTAGATATGATTTCCAATTAAATGTCACGTTCTTTCTAATCGACCAAATAGTTCGGCGAGAGCTTTTAGGTTTAAGCGCTCTTATCAGGCTCGTCATTAGTGTAATTTGAATGGCAATAATCTGTAAGGGTGTTTCTTTTTTTTTCTTCTTTCAAATGCGAATCTCGAATTAAACGTTGAGGTAATAAATTGCGGCTGAAGTAAACGCGACGTTACAAATGATGTATCTCCCTTGAAGGCGCGTACACAGTTCTTTTTTTTCGAGTTTACGTTTTGTGTACAGCGTGCATTATTCATAGTCACGTCTTTGTTTTGCAGATCTCCAGTGCAGGACACGGACATAAGGTTCACTCTGTATCCTGTCGGCTTCATAATCAGCGCGATATTCCTGGCAGCCACCTTGGCGGCGGGCTGGCTTCTACCAGCGTCCCATCACGTTCTCCACTGGCGCTGTCAAACCCATCATGTCGCATGTCTCATGCTTGGAAGCCTGCTCATGGCCATCATACAGCTCGCTGGCAACTCGATCCACGGCGTTGAGTGCAAGGCAATCGGTAAGTACCTCATTAAAATGCAAGTGAAATGCACTCGCAATTAAAGATCAATGATGCGCTAATAAAAATTGCAATACTGCATCCGATACATGCCACATTATAAACGGAATATTTTATCTTCATTTTTTCCACGAAGAGAAAAGAATTCAAGATTTACTCTGCATGAGTAACATTTTACTATATTTTCCATAATCTCATGGACTAAATTATACGTTGGAATAATTTTTGAATTTTATATTTCTGATAGAATTGTATATGTTATTTCATATGTAATTTGTATAAGATCTTGGATGTTTTATTTATTTATTGTACTACTTCAATTTAATTGTAATTGAATATTTTAGAAAATATTTCAAAAATATATAGATAGATATATAGATATATAGATATGTTTTTGTTCATTTGGGTAGTGAATTACAATTCGAATTCATTTACAAAACCATAAAGGTTGCAACAATTTGTTCCAGTGATTTAATATGAAATTTTAAAATTCGATATCAAACTGAGTATTGAATTCTCTTTGCGTTTATTTTTATATTTTGAAAAATGTTTTCATTGAATGTTTTTTCTTTTTTTGATCATGAAAGATAGTTCATTGCGGTCACTAAAATCTCATAAATGTTAAATGTACACTAATGTAAACAGTAATAATGGAAGATGAAATATGGTTTGAACTTACGGTTTGTAGATTCCCCGTTGGAAATTATCAGTGAAAATCACAGCTTACGCGTCCATGTTACATTATGTGTAAAATCCGTGTTTGCAAAGCTTGCGCTTCTCTCCGGCTTTGCATTATCCGGTTCGGATCAACGTTATTTGATGACGAGGGATTTATAAACCAAGCGGCGTAATTACTCGAATGATTTCCGCGCTCCTTGCAGGGACCCCGCTATCGCTTTCTATCGCAATTGATTAAATCGTGCCTTACGCATCGCCAGCTACTCTTGTTTCTTATTTGCATTTTTGTTCCACCCGAAAAATGGCCATCATTTGTCCACCGAGTTTCACGAGTTTCGATTTCAAATTCCCCTCGAGATTCACTTTCTAAAATTCTTTTTCTCTTCTTCTCTCTCTTTGAACACTCGAAAAAATGATTACCGAGTGAGAATAATTTTAAATCATCACCGCTTGATGAGTGTTATATATTTTTTATCGCAACTTTCGTACCATTATCATTTACATTCCAAAAAAACGAATGGTTCAATTCGCAAAGTCTCGGAGGACGGATTTTTGCGAAGTTGATATTGATGCACACGTTTTAGTGCGCACCAATCTCAAATTGAGAATGTTCGGCATTAAAAAATGTGCAATCGCAGTAAAAGCTTCGCTGAAAATCCAATTTGTTTCACGCATTTTGAAGCGTTCATCGAACGACGATAACACCGTGTTCCTATCAGCTCAATTACGCATCTCCTTTTAATTCACGATCCGTTACTGGATCGACACGTCCATATAAGTACTTTATGGCTTCTTCTGCTTCTGCACTTTTTATCCATTATTCATTTCATTCCTACTGAAACATACAAACAGAACATAATCTTTTTCTACTTTTATTTTTCATCGGTACTTTTATTTGTTTCAATATCACTTTATATTTTTCATCGCAAAAAAGGCACCTTACTTTATACCTCGCTTTGAGATTTATTACGACCGATTAAATTGTACTTGATTGTTATTCTCGCAATTCTCACATCGATTCTGAAATTCGTTTTGTAGCTATACGGCTTTTTGAATAATTAAAGAGTGTTCAATTTGATTCATTGCTGACGCAATTCTCAGTTTGGAAGAGAAGGAAAAAAGTGTTTGGCCGGAATAAACAGCGAGTTTTATACCACGAAACGTGAAATGTTGCTAAGAAAAGAGAAAGTGGAACGAAACGGCGCGGCCAACCTAGATTCCCCGCTCAAATAAGGAGTATAAAGACTTTTATTTTTCAGGGCCAATGTTTCCTTTAAACAATACAAAGGCGCGCTCGCAGATGAATATCAAACCGATCCAAGATAAGAGATTCAAGTTCATCATCGAAGAAACATCTTGTTTTAACCAGTAGCCGTTATTAAGTGCTAGTTATTGAACTTGATTGACACTAAATCAAGCGTCATTTTTTGGTTGGGTGTCAGACAGGTCAGCTATATCTCCTGGCCAATCTGAATCAGATTATTTTCAATTTTTCTGCACGAGAGATTAAAATTAAAATGAAAGATGATAAAAGGAAAAAGTTTGAGGCGAAGTTAAGAGCGTTATGCGTAGCAAACGCAACTTTCCAAGGTTCATCCGTAACGCCACCTACTTTGCGCTGGTTTCTCTGAATTCCGTTAAATCGTATATGAATATGAGCGCATCGTTTTCAGTCTACTGCAAATGTTTGTGTACGACAAGGCGCCTAATCGATCTAACAACTTAGCGACAGCTGCGGGGACACGAACGTATGACGATGCTCGCGCTCGCCACACTTCATTAACTCCGCTACATTCTTCCATATGATTCTTTCGTTGCATGTGAATCAACTTTCTTATGTCCTACGGTGAATGAAGGCTTTACGTCAAGATGTTTACATTCTCCGAGGGCTCTGTTATTAATAATAATTTCTCAGAATCAGATGCTCGCAACTTTAATCGAATGGAAATATGCGAGCAGCAAATTGCGATTGGTTTTGTTTTTTTCACATTTTTTTATTTATTGTTTAGTTAATTTCCTGTTTTTTTTTTAGAATCTTGATTGTTTGGATACAAAAATCTGGACCGGGATGAATAGCTCGGATAAATTCCATTCAGCAATCCAAATGCAAACATTCGAACAATTTTTCAGTCTGTGTTGACACCTGTTCCACATGTCCAACCCCGAGGCAAAAAATCTGTCCCCATTAAAATTATAGATTCATATGCTAATCGGATATTATTTTTTTTACTTCATCAAGAATAAAGATATTCATCATTCGTACCACAACACACTTGGACACGCGCGCCTAGTCGACCGAACAGTCGAGTTTTGTGCTTCAATTTCCATTCATATTTATGTTTATCTCTTGTTAGACCTTGGTGGCAAATAAAATCGTAGGATGGTTCTTTCCTTCACTTCGCTGTAGGAAGTGAAGGAAAAAACATTGCCGGCTATTAATCTTTGAGTTTGAACCACACAAGGCTCTCAAATCAAGAACCGAACGTTAGGACGACACGTTTGAGAAAGTTCGGGCATACGCTCAATTTATCATACGAGTTTCATGAAAAAAATATATGTTACAAACAAACTTGGTCTTAACATTAAAATGTATGGAGCCTTGCGGTGACAAACCTGAATTAAGTAGTTTACTTCTTAAGTCACTTCAAATTCAAATACATAATTAAATTCATGAATTTGAAAGTAATTGTCATCTTTTTGTCGGTGAGATTTGCTTTTTCGAATAGAATATGATGGGTTTTTGTTATTTAAATTCAAAAAATATTATGCTTTCAATTGTTGAAAAGAATGACTAGTGGGAGTTAGTTGATGCACATCATCAGAACACATAAAATGGTCAAAATTTATATATCAATCCCTCACATGTTTGAATGCAAAAATATAGATGAACGGGTGGGGGGCGTAACAAACAAATGGATACGTCAGTTCGACGATGGCGCCGCTTTGCAGGCAGACCCGGTTTTATCGCTGCGTGTTGGCATACAAAACGGTAGATCTGTCCGAAGAGCATGCCAATACATTTTGGTGGAGGAAGTGGAAGCCCATATAGTAGTGCAATATTTACAGTCGCTGTCATTTCCTCTGAACGATCATTGTTTCGCCTCCTATCTACCTCATGAGTGTGCAATATAATTTCATGCGATATCTGGTTAAAATTTCCGTTATATCCTCTCTCTCTTGAAACTGCAAGACCATTTTCTAATTTGTTCATTGGACAACAGTGAAAACTTGTCAGCTCGAAAGGACAGTTAACTTGAAAATTATTTCATCGTCACAAAAACTGTAACATTATAAATAGTCGAAAAAAAATCAAAAGAAAGAAAAAAATATGTGTTTGTTTTGTTCATCGATATTTGGGCAAATTATTTGGATTATTTTTTGCACGTTCCTGCCAAATATTTTGTACTTTATGTTGATCTCGCGTGCACATGTGTGCCAGGTGCGTAAAAGGGAAATAGTTTGCATGCCATATGGGCATCACGCGCGCAAACGCCTCGAGGTGCGACATTGTGCAGGATTGTTTTCGTGCATGTTGCATTGTCGGATTCGTTTTCATAAAGCCTACCCTGAAACTCTCCGACAAAAACACCAACAATTTTTATTCCTCGATTCCTTTTGTTACGCACGCCCTTGTATAAAATGTAGCCGTTCACGTTTGATGTCGCAATTACAATAATTATAAAACTGAATGATCTTAATCGCTGCTCCCAAGTACCTGCTGTAGTGCCTGTAATTGAAAAGCACCAATGACCCTTATCCCGGCCGTATAAAAAGAGTCTAAAAAATTTCATGTCAAAAGAACGAAACGTTTCATTCCAAATAAGCCAAGCAGGATTATAATATAAACATTTCATTTGCATTGAACAATATTTTTCAATACATTTTTATATGAAATATTTGTGTTTTATTTTGTGTCAAATGTTGTTATTTTTTGAGTTGGCTGATTTATAAAACGTTAATTCCAAGTGAACTTTGAAATGTTATATAAGAAAAAAACAAGAGTTATGGAATAGAAAAGGAATTTGTTGTCAAGAACGTAGTTACAAGTGCATTCGAATGAATGAGAATTCAGTACACCGAGTCACATAGGTGTGTTTTATAATAAATTAGCAGCGATTTTGCAATGCGATGTTTGTTTATTAAACAGTTCTCAGGAAGTTTTGTGCGATGAAGTAAGTTTCTCAGCAAACGTTGATGTTTGTTTTGAAAAACAGAATGAAAAAAAAAACCTTCTTCGCAATGTGCACATAATGATTTTGCATTTACGTCTGTTGAATCATCTGATTAATTTTACAATTAATTTTGATAACCTGATTAATGAAAACAAAATTGCATAACGAGAATAGTTTACCGTTGAGATTTATTTTTTTAGACATCGGTTGAAAGAAGAACTACAAAGGGAACACGCTAATTGAATTCAAATTTTCTGTAATCCATGTCAGTGCTTGGAATTAAGTTTAGCAACAGTCAAATACAACGAATCGGAGCATGTTTCCCACAGAAGTACAGTTAAGTGTCGGTTCGTGCGTTCCGCAGGACATGCCTTGGCACTTTGGCGGTTTTTTCAGCGATTTCACGGCTAGATACGGCCGAACGGGTATTCGCTTTAAAGAGTCAGCGCGATGGTTTTCAAATCCGCGCACTACCAACGCATTATCAGTTCAGAGAGTAACTGGGACATGCAATAAAAGTCCGAGCAAAAGGTAAAAGAAGGTGGCCGGTTCTTGATAAGTGGGGCATGAAGCATAAGCAAAAGCCGCTTTGAAATCGACGCTCGCAATCTACTAAATTAACTTCTATCTCTCTTCATAATTTTTCTACGCTCTTCGCATTCAAGAAGGCTGATTCACTTTTTAATTTTCTTTTTCAGGGGCTTCTATTTGATAATCTTCTGCTATCATCAAAAAAGAAAGAAAAAAAAAAGAAAAAAATATACCGTAACAATCGCATTGTCTTGTTAAGGAAAATGTTATCGAGCTTCGAACACGTGTAACGAACACCTGGATTCCGTGTTTAACGTTACACCATAACGCGATAAATCATCCGATTAAATTGGGGCTCGGGGGTTTTAGTCACTAAACTTTTGGTGGATTGACCATCGGGCCACAATATCGATGTTTCATGATCATTTTGGCAGAAAAATGTCCAATCTATATTCAGAAAAAGAAGACAAAAAAAATGACTCGACAGAACAGAGTAAACATCCGGACGAAATTGAATCTTGAACTGATATAGAAGTCACTGTCTAAAAATTCAAGTCAGGCCGAGTCCGCGAGGGTATTGTATGGACACTCTTCACAAAATAATGTTTTCGGTTCAGTAAATACTCAATTCGAGTTTCTAAACAAGAACACAGAGTCCTGAAGATAGAGGACGGGGACACGAAGGAAAAAAAAAGAAGTCACAAAAGTGAGCGAGTAATTTTCTACTAGAATAATGCTTTTAATAGAACAGTTTGTCGGGTGGAAAAAAAAGTGTGTTTGTTTAACCGTTAATTAACATTTACAGTTGAGATACGACGAAAAGAACGAACCGTGTAAAATCAGTCCGAATGACGTCAAGCGGAACGATTATATTTCTTGCATCTCGCGCCAGGCCGGGGAAACGAGTTATAGTTCAAATATAAAAACTTGATCGTAATTGAATTTTCGGTGGGATTTTATTGTCGCAGCACGCCCCGGTCCGAAAATTTTATTTTCACCGCACGTAACAGTGATTCCACTCAAAATCGAAAGAAAGCAAAGAACAAAGAGGGAAACGAGAGCGAGAGATGTGGCGTGCAATTATATCGATCATCATTTTGAATTATTCCGCCGGCGTTTTCATACTCGTCGTAATTCAATTGTTCGCGCTGCTTTTTATTTACGAAATGATAACAATCAATCACATTATGACTCACGACAGCGGCATATTTATGTTGTCAGATATGCAGAGGTATGTCTCATCTATGCTCCACCGACTGACTTTGATAAAAAAGTGCCATCCGTGTGACACGTATATAAAGTCATGTATGAATTTTTCACTTGGAACGAACGAAAGGGCTGCAATTTTGGTGAATATAATTTCGAGGGTGTTTTTTGCTGATGTTGCACACTTTTTTGGATGTTTGATTTATATTGTTAAGGAAAATCATCGTGGCAGCTGTATTAGCGAGGCGAGACGTGTTCGACAGCTGCCAAATCAGTGTCGTCAGGCCATGTGCCTGGAATCTTTTTATCCCGAACAACTGCGGGTAATTTGGCGACAAAGGTGTGCGTCACGTGCGCGTCCCACACTTACGAAAAAGCGTTCCCCGCATGTTTCACATGTGACATTTTTGGTACCATTGATTGATGCCTTGGAGCTTGAATTTTCGCTAACGTCTATTGTTAGCTCGGGCTTCTTCGCCGAAAATGTTCAAACAAACATGTTTGTTTCGCATTCCATAAATAGTGGCCTCGATGGGAATAAAAAAGCCAGGATGTCCAAACTGAGATAAAAGTTTTCATCTCCGTTTTCAACCCGATGTCAATCAGACTGACAAGAGTTCGGTCGTGTCAGTTCGGTCGGAAACAGTGACTTTAAAAGCACTTTGCAAGTTGCACACAAAAGCGATCGATTTTAGGCAATCCGCCATATAGCTCGTTAATTATTTATTTATTACTGCTTCATTAGTCTCGCACGAATTTTCGTAGGCGCGCCTCTCTCTACGTTTGCTCGACTGTCACAAGCGAATGCAGAGCAGGCGAGACAAGGACCGGCTGATCAGAGTCGTCCAGGCGGGACAAGGACAGACGCAGAAATATGTCCGGCAACTTGCATTCACGCGTCCGTTGCACGTTTGCTTGCACGCGTCCAAGAGAGAGAGAGACCGGCGCCACACGACAACAGATAATCGATACAACGCCAAGCACCAATGATTTCGATTAGCAATTAGTGTGCTATGTGCTTCTCTTGATTAAAATCTTAGACTTGATTGAAAGATTCGATTTCCAACGAATTCGAGCCAATTGAACCGCCAAAATTAGACGTTAGCAATTCTCAACTGTGCCTTTTAGTTTCCATTTCAAAATATTTATTGACTCGCAGCGAAATAGATCAAGATTCATCTTGTAACTATCAATCATCCAATTTCAAAATAGGACTGCAATATCAAACCAAAAGTTTCTGCTTTGGCGAAACTTCAGAGTTTCAATGAACAATATTTTTTTATTTAATCTATTCGAACAGCTTGGGGTGGGGGTGTGATGTTTTCGCGAGACAAAAATAGACATTAGAATTGCGATTGTCGCAATGTTTATTTTGTTCATTTTTTTTTATACAATGTATAAATAACCAGATTCGATGATAAATTTCCAACTGTTTGACAGCTATAAAAATGTCATAATTTAGCTCGAGGGTATAGCTCGTTTTGTGTAGGAAAAAAGGGAGGGGAGGTGGGGGGATAGTGTAATCATCTGGGAGAAACGGAAATGAAAAATCACTGATAGGAGGGACTGATAATCATCGATATTACGGTTTTTATCGTTCATAGCGCGTGGCTTCTGGTGCAATCGATTTGGTGCATCGCTGAAGGACATGAACGTAGGAATAAAAAGCCTGATGGCGACTGGCTGTGCGCCAAGACTTTGTGAACGACGGCCGCTGGTGCGTTAAGCCATTATGCAACTCGTTTCACTTTTCGTGCGAGCATATACGTTTTTCCTCCCTTTACTCCTTACACTTATTCGTCATGGTTTATTCTCGTTACACTCAGATTTACGCTCCTCTTATTATTATTATTTGTCCGCGTGTTTTTGACTTGAGATGTTTTTCCACGCGAAAATGCGTAAAACGCGCGCGTCTCCACTGTTACGAACAATTTTTATCAGAGGCATTTCCAGCCCAACTATGTCATAAAATGCAAGCGCGAAATTGATAAATGGCGCATGCAAATTCGGTTCCCTCTTCTTTCATACGAGAGTTATCTGTCAAACAAGTTTGACAACGCCTTAATCGAAGATGCAAAGTTTTTGAAAATTTGGCAGAGATTTTTTGAGGGGGGGGGGGAATAAGACGCGAGACGAGGCGAAGAGATAACACGACGGGGGAAAAAAATTAGACCATCAAGACATTTGTCAGTGCTGGAAGAAAGTTTCGTGCTCCGTCCACAAACAAAGAAAGTTCTTTGAAATTTATATTTTTGATGAAATTTAACATCATAGTTTCATGCAATATTATCCGGCGATCAAATAAATGGCATGTTTGAGTTGGGAGAAATGTCATGCTTGGTATAACGATGTTTTATGATAACACTTAAACTTTTTTTACCCCCCTTCGGAGGAACGTTTTACGATAGCATAGCGAATCGTAAAAATTGAGTTATCCCGTGCAATGAGATAAAAATGTCGTTGTAAATTGTATTAGCGCGCAAGAGCTTTCTGATGTGAAACGCATTGTTTTTTTGTTACAGCTATCCTAGCGCACTTCTTCTTCTTGGCGGCATTCTTCTGGCTCAACACTATGTGCTTCAACATCTGGTGGACGTTCCGGTGAGTCTTTCATCGGAACCATTTTATAAATACAATCCAATTCACAATTTTCCCTGAGCGATGTGGCAACGTCCAGGAATTTTCATGATCCTACCCATTCAGAAGACCACGTGGTGCACATCCACTATCCAACTTTTATCCCTCATCTTCCAGAGCTTAATAAGAAAAACACTGAAAAACAAGCAATTATGAAACGACTCGTGATTTTGAACTTTAAATTATTTTGCAAATTACACACTTTTCAATTAAATCTACAGACAGGCGGTTACCAGTGACATAAGCTTGAATAACTGAAAAAAATGTGTTTGCACGAGTTTTGTATTAAAAGCATTGTGAGAGACAGTTTTGTCATTAGGTTCGGTTGTTTTGTTTGGCGCTGTCTCGTGACATTCGTAGCGCACTTGCCATCTCGTTCCTTTTTTAACTCCAACCGGAAGTACATTTTTATTTCTTTTTTTTTCCTGTCGTTTTGTTTGTTTGTTTGCTTTTTTTTCAATTCATCAAAATACCTGCGTCAGAGTTAGCAGGCCTGCTGGGATGCCAAAAACATGCATTCACTTGAACATGCCACTGAAATTGAACCGTAATTTTTCAGTCGGAAAATTACTTAGGAGTAAGTAACATAACACGCGCTGACAAAGCTGATGCGTGCGAGTGCCACTTTATGGACATTCCAACCGCAATTATGTTTCGTCGTCGTTGACTCTCCAGCAGCTAATTCTAGTTCGCGCAAATGAATTTATGATGGATACCATTTATCAACTAAAAAAAAAGAGGCCCTTGTTGAACTAATGAAAATCCATTCAACTATTGAAACTCGTCTCGTGCTTTTTTCCTACCAGCTGGCTGGCAGAACTCCGGGCGGAATTCGGACAGCGCCATTTGAAAAGAGTTATTTTTTTTTAGACAATCAGCGAGCGCGAAATTAGTTTGCTCGCAATCGCATCGGTTAATCGTCGGGGGCCAATACTTTGCTCTTGACTTTTTCAATTCTTTCCTTTCTCTTTCTTTTTTTCATTTTTTTTAGTTGAATTTGGTGTTTGTCCTAATCCTTTTTACTGATCTATGAAAAGAACCGAACCTGATTATATGGTCGAGTTGAACCATCGAGTTGGATCGCATCCGACCAACTGTTTGCGCCCCGTCCTTATCTGATGCAAGCAGTTTCGGTGGTCTGTGTTTAACCGCTGGTTTAATTTCTGTATATACTTGAAACAACATCTGTCAAATAAGTTTAACGTTTCAGCGGAGTATGATCGACTAATTAACCGCCCCGAATTTCGCACTAACAATTTTGAAACCGTCAGTTCTCTAATTTTAGAACTTTGGTTAATTTCTCATTCGTTTTCTAGTTTTCCTTTGCTATTTTACCCTTCGCTTTTTCATCTTCATCTTTTTTTTCCTGGTTCTCACATTCTTTTTGTTACATAAAGACAAATCTAATTCGAGATGATTTTCACATAACGAATCACATCGGAAATAAATTGACTGACTAACGCTCGGAAGAATTACCCAGAACAAATTGCATTCCGCCAGCACAAAATACAAACAATCTCTCGCTATGCGGCGAATTTAATTACATAGAAATGTTTCAATGAAAAATCCGATTTCCGCGATGCAAGGTCAGATTACGGACAGGTAAACAGTAATTATTGAACCTGGAAGTCTATCAATAGAATTTCTTCAAAGAATATTGTATAACAGTTATGCGAACCGGTATCATTGACATTTAATAAAAAAAAAAAAAAAAAAATTAAATCGAACGACTTTTTTTTTCTTCTCACAAGTAAGTACTTGTCGATTGAGAATGTTGTGTCAAGGAAGATGCTTATTAGTAAAATAATTTATTCAGACAGTATCATTAAAATCATTTCAAATTTCACCCGGAATTTTTATACAACTCATACCAGCGGTAAAAGTATTTCAAAAATGTTGTATTTTTATTGAAAAATTTGAAATTTATATAAAAAGTAAAAAATGTAGTCAAGTTGAACTTTTCAGAACCGAGTGGCAATTTAAAAATGTTATAAAAAATTACATTTCAGACTGTTTTACGGCAGGTATACCGTTTTGTGCCACGCAGTCTGGCAGTTTCCCACCGGGCGTGTCTTCCAACAATTTTTAAGAATAGTCCGTTGCGAACAACAAATCTAAATGAAAATGACCGACACACTTTTGCCGCTAAATTTATTCGTGCATGTCAAACTCATCGCTTCCACATATGTGCACTTGCACTTGCATCCACACACCGGTGCACTCATTTCCCTGCGGCTCAATTACCTTATTCATACTTGGTGCCACAATTTTTTTCGGCATCCGAGACTCTTTCAAAGTAAAGCGAGCTCTCTCTTTCTCTTTCATCCCCCCTCTCTCTGTTTCCACGAGTGCGTGCGCGAGATACCACGCTAATGAGCAGAAAATGATTTTGCAATGGATATGACAAGTACAGTTATAGTCAAAACAGGTTGTTGCGCTTCTTGTCGGTGTAACTGCACGGTCGGATAACAGTTACGCCGCGTGTGTTTTCTGCCGGAGTTGTAAGCAGGTTAAGATGTTACGCGAAATATTAGATTAAGACGCGGAGAAAACGAGATTAAATGTTGATGTTCGAGGGGCCAACAATTTCGTTGTTAAAAGAGTGGTTGGCGCTTGCCGGTGCGACGTGGCTTTTAATCTCGATCTCACGGCTGATGCGCCAACCGAGAAGAAGTTCGGCGAGTTTCAATCTTGCGTCGACGAGTTTTCACGAAATGTGGGTTGAGCATGATCGCGCGAATTGAATGTGACCCAGATGTGCCGGCGAATGATCGACGTTTTGTTTCAAAACGGCGCGCGCGTCTCCGTCAAACTAAGACCGGAGAGAGGCAAATTTTGTTCCTCGGTTTATATATTCGCTAAAGGGAACACGCACCGAGCTAATTCAATTAGGTATAACGAATGTCTCAGTCGGTGTGTTGACCTCCTTTGAATCATACAGATTCGCTGGCATTGACGAGTAGGCTTTCTAAAGGAACATTTGATCGGGATTTCAACTTGAGATATAATTTTCATGAATGAGTTTTGTGCTATGGAACAAGTTATAATCGGAAGTCAGAGACGTCGACGGGTCGGGGAACGAAATTCGCCGAATTATATGAATTATATAACCCCGTCTTGAAAACTTATTCCACATTAATATGATTATACTTATTTGATAGAAAATTTTATTATAAAAAAAATAAAAAAAGTAACGTCATAACAAATCCCCGTTGAAATCGAAAATTGTTATTCGACTTTTTTCTGCATTCCATTTGGACAGGTGAAAAACGAAACTCGCAAAATGTTTTGGCATGAATGCGAACTCGAATACGAAAACAAGGTTTTATTTAATAAATCAGAGTTTTTGGAAATGACATTTCAAGTGTTTAGGAAATCTGACGCTTTTTGCAAACTATTCGCAGTGAACAATTCATTCTGGTGAAAAATGTTTGAAACTGAAGAAACGGATGAATAAAATTCATCAAATTAAATTAAACAATAAAAATGTGACTTGATGTTTCATTCATATATTCATTTATTTATTTTTATCTATTTATTTTTTTTCTGAATTCCATTCGGTGGTGATAAAATCATACCTACGTGTAATTTCTAATTAAATAACCAAGCTCTGCTTGACCTCAAAATTCATACGTTCCTCTGTGGTGTAATTGTTTTGACGTTTCATCGAGTCAGAAAAAAAAAGTCCCGCATTCCGTTAGATATCGCAAAACACAACTGCGTATATGAGAACTTGGTATTATACTGTTATACAAATTCACACGTTTACGTTTGTATACGCCAGCTTCAAACTCCCATCGTAAATCCGTTACCTGTGTTAAACACATGTTCGAAGCCGAAGTCATAACCTCCATTTTTTTAATAATGCATGGATGTTCTCTACCTATATCCGTATTCGTCAGATAAACATCGACTAATAATAATATGACTTAGTAATGAGACCATGAAGGTTTCCGCGATTATCCTTCAAAGGCTAATTGATCTAGAAGTTTCTGCACACCCAACAATTTCGAAACACCTTTTTTTGAGAAGCGAAAAAATTTTTGTTGTAACTTTAATCATTAAAGATTGTAAAACAAGTTAAACGGGGGATAATAGAAGGAATAAAATATCATTTAATAGGCAAGAGGTGAGAAGTAATAACGATTTTGATTTGCCGAAGATGAGAGTGTGCCGGTATATGACAGCTAACGTGTTTCGATACTCTCAAGTTTCACGTAATTGCCCATCTTCAAGATCACAGGTACAGATTTTGCCATGTGGGAAACAGGAAGTTACCGTTTACAGTTCTGTTCGACGTGCAGGTGAAGAGAAAAAAAAACAAGAGAAAAAACAACTCATCAATGAAATTTTTCCAAACTTTACTCCCGAGTAATGTTGCGGAAATGATAAGTGTTCGTGCGAATCGTGGGAACATTTTTCTGTCAAAATGATTTTGTAAGTTTTCGTCTGTTGCACCTGATCGATATTTTCGGTTTGAAAATGTGATCGATGGTTTTTCTTTTTTTTTTCTCTCTACCCCGCACTGACGAAGTTTATAGTAAGGTGGTAAAAAGAATGAGAGGGATGGAGTTATTCAAACTTTCGTAAATACTTATACTCGGCGCGTTATATTGGAAACTTGCACCAACAAAAACTTTATTACTCGTATAACAAACTGCGATAGCGACTACATTAATCTTTAATGTTGATTAGAATTTTGTGGGCGGCTTTTGTGAGCCCATTATGATGCACGTAAACTTGTTATTATTATTTGGATAAAAACTTTCTATTGACGGAGTTGAAATGGAGACATCAAAAAAAAGAAAAAAAAAGAAATAAAAATGGAAAGGAGAGGAGAAAAAAATATCGCGGGCGGAAAAAAATGGTTGAAAATGACTGGAAAGTTGATAATCCGTATCTTTGCCAAACTGTGCGATTTAACACTATTGCGCAGACTTGACCGGAAATTAATCCGGAGGGTGAGCCCCGAAGGCAGTTACGCGATAAACTCAGCCCGTTAGCTGGAAAGGCAACTGTCACAAGTTCTGTTCGCGGTTGACTTCACGAAGATTTCAACAAGCGTCGCGACGATCCCTGACTTTTGACTGGCGAAACCCCTACGACAGTCCTACACGTCCTTTTAGTTAACGCGGGCGTGACTTTGACTTAACTCGACAGGATATAATTTTTGTCTCGCCGCTTTTTGTAATCAGAATCAATAAAATTTAATCTTAATATTTATTGCAATACTTTCGTCAAGTATGAGAATTAAAAATTTGTACGTTTCAAGTTTCTTTTTTTTTAAGTCTTTGTACCGAGAAAACTAAGGTATAAAGACACACGAAATGAGGAGCGACTTTGGAACGATAAAAGCGAGAAAGCTTTTTAATTAATAATAAAATCGGCGGGAGAAGTTGGCGCAATTCATCATCATGATGTCGTCGCACAATCCGAATACATTTTCCTTAATTAATAATAAATGTAGAAATAAAGCCCCGAGATTAAACTTATTATGCTGATTAATAATTATGTCATGATTTTCCGTTTTCTGTCACGGGATGCAAATAAGGGCTCTGTTTTTGTAAATAATATACGACCCGAGTTAACGATGATACAAAATTTTCATGAACTACCCCCCCGATCATAAATTAATATTTCAGTCTCACTAACTTTTACTGAATAAAAATGTGCAATCAGCAGTTCTAAACGTGTTTTTGTTTTGTCAGAGCACAATGTTCTCAATTAATTTGCATCTTCTTTGTGCGAGCAAAATTCTACATTTAAGGACGTCACAGACACAGAACACATTCAAAGTTACCAAAAAGTAGGGTAACGTTTGTTTTATGAAAATGTTAGAAAAATAAATATTAATACATGCGTAATTAAAATTTTGTATTCATTAAAAAATATTATTTATTACACACATTAACATGAGAATTGAAATTTCATATAAGATTGTCAGAGGATAAAATTAAAAGTTCCAAAATAGGAAACGTTTGTTTCATCGAAACATTCAAAGACAAAAATTAATTCAGTATTAAAATTTTGGATTCATTAAAAAAATTGTATAATTTATTGCATACATTATCGGGATAAAATTGTGAAGAAAATGAGTCGTTGTGCTGACTTAAGTTGACTGCAATAAAAACGTGAACAAAACGGAAAACGTTTGAAACCGATCATTATAATTGTTATTGTTATTATAGGTTTAACGGCCGGAGTATCTTTGCAATGACTCTCGTAGGTGTGAAGTTCATCGAGATGGCAATGCAAATTTTCAAGGAACAATGAAAACGAGGAGAGGAAATGTATAATGAGGAACGGGAGAAAAATCCGGGCGTTTACGCCCGCAAGTCTGTCGCTGATATTGAAACCGCGGACAATTGCTTAATTGCTGACCCGTAAATGGTCCAATATAATCAGGATGCCGTCGTTTAGACGCGAATAAAGAGGGCACCCACGCTAATTACGTCCAACGATCGCGATCCTTTTTCAACTTACTCGCTCGGACGAATCAACACCTCCGACGAAAATTAAGCGACAATCAAGTGCGTACAAGATTATCAAGAATCTGAGTCATGCCAGTTTGGATTGGATTAATTGGCCAGACGAGTTGATTTTCAAGAGTACAAAGCACGTCACGCGGGAAAACCCAAATCGGGAGGGGAGCATAAAAAAAGGACATTCCATTCGTCTTTACACTTTTATCGTCTGCCAATTCCGGGGGATGAAAATTTTTCGGTGCCGTACGCCGCTCTGAGCATTCAATTCAACCTTAATGAAAATGGCGTCAGCGCGAATCCTCCCGAGAGAAGGCCAAGCAGAATTCCTCGAATTTTATGCATGCAAAACAACGGGCGTAAACGATAAGCGTGTCGCAGATAATAATTCCCGAAAGTGAAGTCCTCGCGAGAATTGCATTTTTCGTAGAGTGCGTGTTTGTATTTCGAGTTATTATACGGGGATGGAAATTTAATGCAGAGGCCAAAAAAACAAAACAAGAGATGAGAGAGAGCTCGCCGGGGTGGCAAAGAAAAATATACAAAAGTCGCGGGAAAATGAAAAGGGCAAAAAACGGGAGGCAAGAAAAAGTGAAGGCGAGGGGTGTGTGTGTGTATTAGATTGTGTCACGATTTGTCAAGATGCGAAATTCATTTTGATATATCGCCCCCAAGAGGCGAGAACGGGGGACCGAAAAATTTTAATTCAAAAATGGGCGGTGCTGAGCGAGCACCGACTTGCAACTTGTTTAATTAATTTGAAGCACTTTCTGGATCGCTCCGGTCTTCGATGGAGTGGAGACAAAGGCAACGCATGTGTTTCCTTGAAACGCGTTGACCGCG
This sequence comes from Trissolcus basalis, assembly GCA_025266255.1. NCBI lineage: Eukaryota > Metazoa > Arthropoda > Insecta > Hymenoptera > Scelionidae > Trissolcus > Trissolcus basalis. The sequence continues at coordinate 68,331 of JAAMPD010000105.1, forward strand.
TTTCAGCACTCGGCTCAACGAGTTTCTTTGAACCGACGACGGTTGCTGCAAATTTGCGCGCGCCGGAAAAACCTATCGGTTCTTTTGGCGCCGCACGAAGCGAGATTGAAAAAGAGCAATTCTGACCTACGAGAGTGAGTGCATGAAAGGAGCAAAACTAAAACAAACGCGGAAACATAACATTTTTTGTGCCCCCTGTTGAACCCAGTTTTCATTCGTTGAAAATTGAATTTCCAAAGTGAAGAAACTGCAAAGCCGGAAAGTTGCACGTTGCGCTCCGGGCTCCCGGCTGACGCGCCGAGCGGCGTAAAAGTCACACGCACTACAACAGCACGCTTGGGTGTACGTGGCCAGAGTGACCAATTACCATCATCGGTGCTTGAATACTCTAATAAAGGGACGAATGTTGCGCCACTTTGATTTTCGTTCGCACGATTTACACGAGGACTTGGAACTGACCTAAATGTATATATTCATCCGCAAATTGGGTTGATTTGAAAATGATGTTTGAACAATTTTCATCGTCCTAGTCCACCCGAGGTCTGTTTTCAATCAAGGACTCCGGAATGAGGTTTTGTTATTTTTCTTGTTTTTGGTTCACGCACGAGTCTCATTTCTGTTGTAACTAGTCTCATCCATTTTGCGGAAGAGTAGAACTTTGATAATTTGTAATTCAGAATTCGTCCGTCAAATTACTCTCCACAATTTCAATTTCAAATTACCGGGTATGAATAACAAATAAGTGGATGGCGGTGTAAATTTTTTTCCCCCCTCTCCAAACTGGAACAATAACAAGGATATTGGAAAATGCACCTACAAATGTAAATTTTCGCGAGCAAGTTTACTCTCTCGCATTGAATCCTTCAAATCCTAATTAAATTCGATGTGAAATAATTTAACGGTAAGACCCGTCATGAAAATTGCAAACGAAGTTTCGGAGGCTTCCTCAATTTTTTTGCAAACAGAGACATTTGCATAAGATCCTATTTGCCGTGCGCATCTGTGCACTGCCGTCACGAATGAACAAACCACATAACGGTCGGTGCACATCAATGACGTCACAGTCGAACAAATTTACAATACCAGATCCGTGTTCCCAAATTGAATGTCAGTTTTAAAAGTGCAACGCATCCTGACGTTGATATTATACTCTGTGCCTCAAATCCATCGGACGTCAAGTCGGCTTTCATTCATTTCGTTTCAACATGAATAATAAAGTTTTGTGCATAATTTTCTTACCGGGGCTCAAAGTGTTAAAGCTTCAAGACAAAGATGACACGTTCCATTCAGCAAACATTTTTCATTATGAATTAATATTCAGACAAAATATTTAATTAATAATAACCAAGCCAAAAAGATTTTAATTGAATTTTCGTTTAATAACTTGAAGGATTTTTTTTTTCGTTTTGGTTCGAGCAAATAAGAAGACTCAGATTACAGGAAATGAATCTCGTTTATTGATCTCCCTTACAATCAAGTTGACATGTTTGGCCAACACTAATTTTTGAATTACAAAATTATAAGATGTCTGTCAATTAACAGTAATTGACACAAAATTGTACAACTCACATTAGCTATTTACATGAAAAAAGTTTGTCTCACGATCGGACAACTCGTAGACACTCTTCCAGGAATGTCGAGTTGGGGACACAGAAAGAGAGGGACAGGTAGATTTTCACAGACAGCTCCTGACATCTGCCCTCTACTTTCTAATAAACCCAAATAAATAATTCCTTAAGTGGTTCAGCCATTTTAGTTTTTCTCAACAGCAATTGACCCCGTCTTTTGATTGGTTTTTCTCCAGCTGAACGCCGTCCTCCTCGGTATCGGTTGTTTCGTCTTCTCCCAAAATTATGTTTGATGCCATGGCCTGCTCGATGAGATAGTCAAAAGCGTGCTCGATGTTTCGGTCGAGGAGGGCCGAGGTGGTGCACCAAGCGCGCACGTCGTTGGTCTCACAAAATTCGACAATGGTCGAATTCGTGATACGCGGGGGCCTCAAGTCGGTTTTGTTTGCCAGAAGAATGATGGGGAATTTCCTCCTACCTTCGGCGGTACTGATGTGCGACCTGATCTCGTCGAGCCAATTCCGTGCGGTGGACAGGGTGCCCGGTCTGCTCACGTCGACCACTATCGCAACGCCGTGCGTGTTCCTGTAGTAGGCCGATGTCACGCAGCGAAACTTGTCGTTGCCTGCAACGTCCCAGAGCTGCAAGTTGACCAGACAGTTTGGGTTCCAGACGAGGGTTTTCCGATGAAAGTCGATACCGATTGTGCTCCGATATGCGTATTGGAATGCTCGTTGCACGTACCGATGCATAATTGAGGTTTTGCCCACGCCGTACGCCCCGACAATCAGGAATTTCATGTTCACCTCGTGGCGTTCCTTCACGGCGATGTCCTCCACGCGACAGCAAGCTGATAGATCCGGCATCGTGTACGATTTCAAATACGTGTTTACTTGAGAAAAGTTTACTTTGTACTGAAACTTCTCGTACCGTGACCTGACCCTTCTGTCAGTCCTTTTGTTTTACGGCTGCAAGGTCAAGGTGGTGGGGCAAGGGTCCAGGTAACAAAATGACACGGGTCTGAAATGGGGATTAGGAAGCTTTGATAATCATGCGGAGAGATTATTCCAGACTATCTTGTTTTCAAGCAAATTAACGGAATGACAAAATGGTTTATAATTAAGCGATCAATTTGTATGAAGATGCGGTGGTACAATGTTGATTGCCTGAATTGTGAAGGATGGAGATCTTTTAAATCTAAATTTGACGTTGGGTGGTGGAATTGAAACTAATTCTTATGGAAGGGAAAAATGCCAGGTAGAGGGGCTCTGTCTTATCTTGAGAATTAGGTGACTCACTGTCATTACTTTCTCAAATCTTAATTTCAGAAAATTTATTTTTATTACATTTTTTTTATATCGCTGTTTAATGGGTTTTTTGTTATATTTTTATTTGCTTGATATGATATTCCACATCCCTAATCGGTGGTTTATCTATTTATGAAATGATGTTTTAATTTTCGGTAGATTTTCGAGTACTGTGACAAAATTGTTATCTGTTTGAGAAATTGAGTTACTTCAAAATGAAATTAGTGAGCAGATAATAACTGAATCGAAAAAATCTATCCCCCGATTCTAACAAGCTGGCGAGCGCAATTTTAAAAAAATTTCAAAAGCATCGCTACAGAGTGTATTGTGTTTGGTTCTAGAAAAATATCTCTCTTTGGCGTCGGTTGATAGCAAAACCATTTTTCGCTGAGCGATTTCTCATCGATCGTGCAATGCGATTAACGAAGAAATTGCCATCCGTTCGATTTAATTAATCAATCAATCAACAATAGCCCGGACAGACTATAGCTTTTTTCCAACCCAATCCGATCGACATCCTTTTCCATCTCTGTTTGACATATCTATTTAAACGCCGCTCCGATTCTAGCAATGTTTATTTAATAAATGAATTACAGGAATGTTTGATTTTTAAAAAATATAACTCCCCAACGTGTGTATCTGTAACAGAATATTTTACATTTGTTTTTGATTTTATTTTTGTTTCAATTAACCTCTCTCGGGTTTATTGCTCAAATTGATTAAATCGACGATTGAATACAAACATCATAGCAAACGATTCTGGTAAATGGCTGCATGTTTTATGGCTTTGCACTACTTTCAGAGGAGCAAGCAATTAATAAAGTTACACTGAATCGATATTAATTGACGATTCGCATCAATCGTTTCGATTCAATCCTCATGTAATTCACTGCGCCAGAGAGAGAGCAAAACCTTTGGACGACTTGTGGAATAACACATTACATGAAAAAAAAAAAAATCGTACCAACGGTTAATTTATGTTTGCATCACCGTTTCACAACGACATGAATAATTGAAACCATCACTGAACGACGGACTTGATTTCAGGCTTGAAAGTAGAGAAAATTGAGCAATAAATTAATCTGTTTATTATAAAATTTACAACACAAATTTATTCATTCAAATTCATTATTCTAATTAAAAAATAATCTTCCATTTAAATTTCGCAGTTGATGAAAAATATTGAAATGAGTTTTTAGAAAATGTTTAAAGTATAAATAAATAATAAATAAATAAAAAAAAAGAGTTGAAACGTCGTTTCACAATCTTGGTAAAATGGAACAAAATAATATCAAGTAATATACTGCTCGCGTTTCGAAACTGCCAATGAAACTAACTTCAAAGGAAACATGAGAAAATTAATCAGAAAATATTGTTTTTTTTTAGAAAATGGATTTTTTGCTATTTTTGACTCAAGAGACCTCTTCTTAAAGTTGAGATCTTTTAACCGATGGATACAGAGACAACAGGTATGGGCTAAAGCATACTGTGCATGTTAGATGGGAACTACGAACGCTAAGCAAACGTATAGATTAAACATTCCCGACCAATCAGAAGCGTTCCATCCAAAACCTTTCTGTATAATCCAAAACGTTTCTGTAAAGTGAAGAAAGAAAGAAAAAAAAGGCGTAAGGCTATGGGTGCAGGCTTAACATTCATTGGTGGTCAGCGAACGTCAGAATAACTGTCACTCGAGAAAGATTGCGAGCACAAAGGATACATCCGCGTGAGTTTCACTCACCGATCGATAGATATTGAATTTACTGGAACAGGAGTCTTCTCTTCCGGTCTTCCAAGACGACCAGCTTACAGAGCAATCTCCCCTAAGGGTTTTTTATTAAGCCGGAGCCCTCTTGAAACGATTGAATTACCGACTTGGAATACAAATCAAAACAATTAAAACGACAGGTCGAAAGGGGGAGAGGGAAATCGGGTGGGGGGTGAGACAATAAATTTTACTTTTACTCTGGCGTGTTTACGAGCGAACAGTTTTCTTTTCATGCCCCCCTTCGTTTGCCATAAAAAGTTGAAAAAACAATGATTAAAAATATATCGTTAAGGGTAGCGAGTTCATCCAGCGAGGCTTTGAGTAAACAAATAAACAAATAAATAGACCGTGAGGTAAAAGCGAGAGCAAATCGAGCGATGCAAAATTGTGCACCGTAGCGCTGTCTGCATTAGAGGAGATTCGACGGAAAGCCTTGTATCACAGCTTGTCGATCGACTTAATTACAGTGCGGAAACCCGATTACCTGCTGATAAAAGTAAATTTAACGAAGGTTATCGTTAACATCATTTAGTATAGCCCCGTCTTAATGGCCCCGGGCGAGTCAAATTTGAAAGATAAACGCGTGCTCGGTTGATGCTTTTCGTCGACTTTTTTGTCATCTCGAGTGACAAAATCTATCTGATTAGAATTGAATAAAAACGACTCTTTTTTTTTCATTTCTGTTCAGAAGCTGTTTGAATGATAACATCAGAGGTTGTTAACCTTGTCAACAAATATGAAAATTGAAAAATAATGACATTATATCTTTCTGTATCATGATAATGATTTCTTTTATCAGTATATTTTTAGTTGTATTTTAAATGTCGAAAAAAATGGGAAACAAAAGACTATGCATATTGTATTTGAATAGAAAAAAGGCGAATCCAATGGAAAAAAAAATGAAAAAAATGCCTGAAAAGACTGTTTGTGTTTTTAGAGTAGTTTTTCAGATTTATATGTTTTTTAAAATTGTTTTCATACCGAAATAATTTGATGTCAAAAGTATTTTTTGACTTGAAGTTAATGAAAAACGGAAATATCAAATAAAATAATTGGTCAATGCTTTAAATAATTAAATGAACAATCCAAGTTTAAAAAATCATCTGGAATGCTGTCTAATTATTCATTATCGTTCGGAAAAAAGAAACACAAACGCTGCTTGAAGTCAGATTAACAAATAATGAAAAAAAAATGATGTTTTTTAACGTGAAATTGCTAAACTTGAACCGCGCATCAGTCAGTTGAGATTTTTTGCAGCGAAGTTATTTCAGTATTTTTTTACAACAGTTGGATGATAATCTATATCAATTAATTTCAATTTTCAATGGAAAATTTGCATATGCATTCGCGAGTCGAAGGTATTCGATAATGACGAATCAATATGTCGTTGGAACTTACGTGACACCATCAGACACCTTTTTCTCGAGGAAACGTCGGGAGTCTGACCATCTGGTGCCACGTGGGAACGGTTTACCATTCTGCTCGGCTGAAATGCGCGGAATATTAATTTAAATATCGGGAAAGGGTCCGGAGGTTTAATTAAACTGGCTGCATGTTTCGTCTGGGTTGCAAAATGAAAATCCAAAACTCGCTAATCCGATATATCTTTAGCCGACTGATATCAATATATATCAGCGCGGGGTTTTGCAATTCGATCTGTCGTAAATTGGAGTCACGCTTATTTTGCCGCCGTTCATTCATATTCATGTCAACTTTGACACCGGTATTTCGCTCAATCCAAGTCTCGCCGACGTGATTACAACACGGATTTGCTTCTTAGCGCACGCTCAACCGCTTTTTGATTGGAATTTCAATTATGGGCGCGCCACTGTTTACGCTTTACATATTTTTATCGGCGGCAATTTCATTAACGGTAATTGCCGGCTTAATTTTCTTCGCCGGCTTTTCATTAGTGATACAATTGCACTTATTGTTACTTTTTTTCGTCCGAAGATTTGGGGTAGTTCATTTCCATCTGCGACCGTTAAAAAGCCAGGCCAAGGCAGAGCTCGCTTAACCGGCCCAGACACGAGGAAGGCGTAACGCTTGTCGCCGTCATTTGCAGAGGGCGGATTCCTCGATTATTTTTCGGCTATTCGGGTTCGATCGTCGGGCATTTATCAAGTTCAACTGACTGCAAACTCGGTCATATATAACGGCCTTTTACGGTTCCTAATTACTGACCTTGAATGAAATAAAGATCTTCCCAAATGATATAAGAAGACAAAAATTGTCCCCGATAAATTTCCCCTTGAAAATTCATCTTACATCAGTTATATAACTTGAGGAATTTCAAATATGACTTAATCGCTGGTTAAAAAATGCGACTCCAAATTGTTGTCTCTTATTAAGATTGTTATCATGCAATTTTAAGCAGACGTTATTAAATTTTAATGACACTGAGAAGTCCCATGGTCGAAATACATATTGAATTTGCCCAAGGTCCGTGCACGAATTTGACATTTTTTGTGCTTTTTTGTCTCTCATTTTTTTTTTCTTCTTTCTTTTTTTTTCTATTGACGGATATGTGTATTTATTGCATTAATCATCGGAGGTTTTCTGGATTTTTTCATTTCTGTTTTTTTCATCCCGCAGTTTTGAGGAGCTTGTTCTTTTTGCCTTCCTCGGTCTCGGTGGAATGCCAAAGCTTTCCCTCCTCTCCGATTCGTCTGCGAGCATAGACACGAAAACGAGATTCACTTGAAACCACAGGGTGCTGGTATCAAGATGAATGAACTCTCGAGATAACAAAATAATAAAACAGAAATTCATATACACTCTCTTTCTCGTGTGCCGTCAGAGGAAAAAAAAACGTTTTTTCTTGTTCGCCTGCCGAAAACATCACAGAGTTCGAAGATCTTTTTGCGTGCAGTAAAATTGCATGACTTTGCCTTGTAACCTTTCGTATTGTGTTTACGCGGAACCCAGCTTATTATTGCGGAAATGAAGTGTTGATTTGTGCGTGCGGGGTTTATTTGGTCGTTGCTTTTTGAACATTAATGTTTGCTAGAAAAAAAAAAAGGAGAGAAATTTGTTTCAAGAAAAATTTTCTTTCGTTCCACACGAATATTCGACAGCCAATTAGCTTTCTGGCTTTTGCGGTGCGTGTTCTTTTTCACATTGTTATTTTTAACTTTTCGTTGTGCGCGCCAGACTTAAAACGCGGTTACAAGCGCCGGAGAGCGAGTACTTACACCACCACATCGACGTCGATACACGAACTGCGAATTTCGTTAAAATGCGTTCACAATTTTCAATCCGAGGAAATATTTATTTCCATTACGAGAAATCTATGAGTGCATGAAAGTGGAACGAAATGAATTCATTTTTATTTGTCACAAAGAAAAATTCCCACAGTGTAGGGGGGGGGGCATCGGATTTGTAAAACGAAATATATTTATTCAAAATTATGATCGTTGTACATGTTTTTTTTTTATTGGTTTAACAAAACATTTGAAACTTCTCGCGGAGTGATTTTATTACCGTCCGCGTGGAATTTCATTTCGAACGAGCAAAAAGTTTAATCACTCCCCCCTCCCATACCCCTTTTCTGATTTTTTTGTTGCATAAAAAATTGTCGCTCGTTGGCATCGCGCAAGCGTCGCATAGCTCCAAAATACCCCGCGAAGTGAATAACAGAATTGGCACGTGACAGGCGCCTTCATTTTTCTTCATGCGAATAAAATACAGACGCCGCCTGCAAATTCCTCAATCTCTCCGTCTCACTAGTTCTCTTATTGTTATGTTCAAATTTAAACGGGCACCGTTTGTAACACTCATCTGGCATATAATTACCAGCTCATTTGTAGCGCTGTTAACACGACTATGAATTTCGAATATCATTTTTGCAAGACTTTCTCAAGATGTCGGCATTCATTTGTATACGAAACCGGCGCGGATAAATTATTATTGCGCAAGAGGAATTAGAATACGACTAAGGTAAACTGACAGACAAGTACATCGTTTATACATTCAGAAATATTAATCTTCACAATTTAACTAAACAAGCAAAATTATAATATTGCAAAAAGTTGAAGACTGTCGGTTGATTGCAATATTTTCTTTTTGTTCATTTACATTCATCCGAAGAACATTATGGAAAAAGTGTTGCAATCAACCAGTGCGATGTTTCTCCTTTTTCTTTTCTCTCCTGTCATTTATTCATCGCAGGACAAAATGCGCACCCTTTTAAGTAAACTTCAAACTTATTGGAGTTGTATCTTCATTTAGGAATACGACCGAGTCATTAGTTCGGAAAATATTGCATTCTCTCTTGGAGCCACAAATCTATTAGTAGGCGAAAATGGGATGCGAGCTTTAGGCAAGCGTCAAAACAGCCGTTCCAACAAGCGACGACTCGCCCCTCCCCTCCCCCGTTCAGTTGGAGAAAACAAACTCCTGTGCCGAAATGGAACAGGGATGTCCATTACAAATTACAAGGCTTTCATTGGCAGACACCCACTCGTAAACCGCGGAACAATCGGCAAATTTCGACGCGGTATAGTCGCATTGCTTATTGTTGGCTAAACGATGCCACTACGAAAGGGTGACTGCCGCTGACTATAAGTTATACGATTCGGCTCCCTTTCCTTCTACAGTTTTGGCGCCCTTTTCTTTCACGCCGAAAGCAAGCTTTTATTTTTCCATCGACTACAAACTATTTATGACAGAAACAGAACATAAATATTGTCACCGAAACTTTAACCACGGAGGAATGTGAGGTCTTCTGTTTTCTATTGTGCCTTTGTTTTGTTTTTTTGGTTAATAGTTCGGATTCAAATCTCTTTCTGTTTATTATTTTTTTTCTTTGCTATTTGCTCATTTGTATGTTTTTATTTCGTATTTTATTCTAGATTTTATAATTCTTTATTTATATTCTGGATTTGTGATATTCAATTTTTTACTTGAAATATATTTTCTCTTTTTTATGTGAATTTTTAATTACATATTAAATTTTACTATTTTCTTTAATTTCGAATTTTTTATGACGTTTCCTGTTTATTGTTTTTCATTGAGTAATACAATTTTTGTTTTCTCCAGTACAACTGTATATTATTTACTTCAAATTGACAGCCGACAGGGATTCGAACCCCTGACTCACTGAACACAAACTTGAAATGTTATCTCGCTGAAATATTTCATTTTTGTTTTCTATCCAATTATATTTTGTTACTTTATATTTTTAACTGACTTTGTTCTTCATCCATTTTATTCTCCTGTTTTTATTATATTTTTATATAAAAATATTTTTCTAGTTTGTTAGTGAGTTTTTATTTTTTCGTAACTACTGCGTTTCCTATTAGCAACATGAGTTTCCATTTCACCGTCAATAAAAAAAATGCCTAAATTCGCCAGATTAACAAAAAACAGCGATTCATTGATCAAATTCAAATGCGCCGTTTCATTCACTGCGATTTCGATTAATTTCCATCAAACGCGTTGAACGTGACTCGGCATTTGCTGAGCGTGTAAATGAACCTGATGGTCTAAAGATGATCCAGAATTATTATTTCACAGGGTGTATTCCACTTCCTTTACCACGCCATTCAAGATCACATATTCTTAGTGGAATTAAACGAGGGTTGCGAGTAAAAAAAAAAAAAAAAAAGAAGAAAACACGAAATCATCCAACGCAATCGGGAATCGTGTTTATGCGCGTTATACAAGCGAAACTCAAATCGTTTCTTTTCAGAAGGACGCGCACGCGACAATAAAAGCAAGGGGTGAAATTCAAATTCGCTTGGGTTATGTACATTCATCATCGAGCGACCATTTCCTTTGAATTGAACGAAGAATAAAGGTTTGATCGACAAAAGAAGCGTTACACACAAAACATACATCATTAACCGTACATGATATGACAGATAATTTCGTATTGAATGTTTTCTCGTACTTCATTGTTATTATCGCCATTACCATTGCATTTTCATTGTTGTTTATGTCGATATTTTACAATTCTGAAATATTCTTCGACGTTTCATTTTTTTCGCTAGGATTTTCATTGTAGTTTGTCGGATAAAAAAAAGTGAAAAATATTTTAACTTGCACGTGGGCTTAAACACGAAGTGAAAACCGCGAGGCGCGCGAGAGTTTCGCAAGATTTTTCGCTGAAAGGCACCGTGGCTGGTGTAGAATGTGCATTTTTCAATTCAAACGTGTCCAGCAGTGCTTGAGGGACCGGCGCCGCCACCACGACTAAAAAGACGTTATTCATAGGCCAGCGATCTCTTTTGAGGTTCACATCAGCAATGAATGAAACACCGCGATAAAATGAAACCGAATGGAAGTTTAATATCTCGCTTCTTTTCTTAAGAAAAGGAGAGGGGAAAAAAAAAGATCATTCACATTTAAAGGCGAACATCAAAGATACAGTTGTACCATCAGAAAATATCTGTGATATTATTTCTCTTGGGAATTTGCGTTTATTTTTATATCAATAACAAATGTTAAAGGAATGAAAAGCTGTACGGGTCGTTGTAAAAACGAGTTTATTGAGTTTGGCGCAAATTGAGTCCCATTTGAAACGGCAATATTGATCTCGTAACATTCACAATAGTGTCAAATTAGTCGCAGATTGTTCGCGGTTGCCACGCTCGAGACCGCTGAAGACTCTTCGCCTAGCGAGAGCTGGGGCGACGCGGAAGTGCGCCCCGGTGGGGCTTTTCCGTCGTTACGTTCCAGTCCTTCAAGACTGAATGAACTGCACGAAGTCGTGAGTACACAAAATGATGTGTTGTTGAGCCAACCTTTGCGTGCGTCATTAACGCCAACAAAATTTTCTGCAGCACGTATTTTCCATCGCTTTCTACACTTCGACGTGTGTATTTGCTCAGGCAAAATTTGTTTCCAAGAACTTCTCTCTTCTCATCTTGTTTTTTTGTCTTCCCGGGCTCTTTTGCCTCTCGTAAGAAAAATTTTTCTTACGACATGAACCTTTAACGGCGGCAAACAGAATCGTGTTACTGGAGTACACAGGCAGAGGCAACGTCTGGGCTTAGGATTATTGCAAATATTTGGACAAATACTTAAAACGCCTGCCGCCATCATAAAGTAATCCCGCGTACTTTTACTTCTCCAATCGCGACGATTTCAATCTCCTTCGAACACCGAAAAAATGTTGCCACCGTCAAAAGCATTCGATATTAAATTAAACCGCCATATTTCCGTTGCTCCTTACGATGAACATTTTCTTGTTGTCAAACACGCCATTCAAAGAACACAAGTAATGAAAATGAAAAAAAAAAATTGAAAAAAGAAACATTAATTTAAAAATCAAATAAAACGGAAAAGCAAATTAACTGTTGTTTTTGTTCGAGTTCTCTCTTTTTTTTTCAGATACCAGAATTTGCATTTTTAAAAATGCTAAAAGTATTTTTCATCTGATCTGACTTTCAGCTTTAACTTTGAACACGAGTTTTTATCGCAAAGTGCAAAATCAGATCTGCAAAGTGTCGCTGAGATTGCAGTAATTGCTGCGTGGCTCATACCATCAGTTGAATAATGGCAGTCCGTCAATGACTTATAAGGTTCCAGTTTATCAAGCAAATAATTAATGGAGCGATGTTCCTCAAGTTGCCAGCGACTGGATCGCGAAATCATGAATCTAAGAGTAAATTACGTGACGCCCCAATATTAATTACACGCGTCCAAAACTTGTGTTAATTGAAGTTGCAAAAATATAACCGCACCGTCAGATGTTTAATTAAAAAAAATTGAAATTATTGATCGCGGGTTGTAAAAAATGCGCCGACTGATTTGTCAAACAGGGTGAAAAATATAATAAAAACGAACGAATTATGATGCCTAAATAACAATGGCTATTGATTTTGTATTGTAATGCATTATATGATGGATTATGACAAAGAGTTTCCATTTGACAGGGAAAATACTTAACAAAAGTGAATGGAATTTCGTTCGCGAGGATAACAAATTAACGCGTAATTGAAGAGTCAAGCATAAATATAGCGCTGGGAAATTGAATGAAATGTCTGATCAAATAAATGCTTTCGAATTAGCGACATCCAATGTAATCCGGCAAAACAAAGTGCAATTAAATACAATATCATGGCAACGCGCGTATTTATGCGCCGCGCGCGCCTCAAACGAACTTTTGTTGGATAACACAACATTTGTAGTAAAACTCACGGGCATAAGAGGAAGCAAAGGCCGAATGTCGTGTGCAAGCAATAAAATTTAATTCAAACCATAGCTTGAAAATCCCCGGCTGCGCCGCAAGTTCATATATTTAAAGCGGACCAGCTTTTGCTGTTAAATACACACTGATTCATAATAATGAAAATATGCTCCAACTATTATACATGCATGTTCAAACTATATCATTTCTCTGACATTAAACCAACCTGTGGAGATGTATCAAAAATATAACCCCCTCTCCCATTTCCGACGGTTTCTCAAGTTTTGAATAACCCCAAATAATACCTGCCACAGAATTCATTCTCCTTAAATCGTTTCAAAGTAATGGGAGTCTTTGAAAACTTTTCCCCCGAGGAGGAAAAAGAAAAAACAACCCAAGAAAAGAGTATGTATGGAAGAAAAAAAAATCAAACTATCTACGAAAACATTGAAAGGTTTTCTGAAACCTAACGGGGGAAGCCTTCGACTAAACAAAAATCGCTTCTAGGTATTTTGACGGGGTAAAAAAAATGATGAAAACTTGCACCAACAGCAATCTTGGCAAAGCAGAGTTGATTTTGGGTTTTAATCGTCGCAGACAGAGCAAATCGATAAAATAATTAAGCCACCGAGTATTTATTCATGACGTTTCTTCTCGGATTGTCTGTTGGTCGAGTTTCGCCAGGATCGAACATCTTTTTGTGTTTCAGCGCGTTTCCTCTTAACTCGGTTACCGTCGTTTTAATTTTTTGTTTCCTATTTCGCCGAAGCATTCATCGGTTTGTGTCTTCTTTCTGTGCGCCCGACAGCGTATCATTATCTTTCGCACAGTTGCTGCAATATAACGTTTAATTTTCAGTCCTCCTGCTACTCGATAAAAGAGGGGTTGTACGATAGGTGCGTATATACCCGGTAGCGTAACCATGGTGCTGTAACAGCTAGGGCTGCGATCGTAAATATTATCGTACTGAATTTCGTCGAGGAGCCTCAAGGATCTAGACTCCATTCTCTCTTCTTTCGATATCGTGCCCTCAAGAAACACTACAGTTAATAATCTACTTATTGTAAACTTCATGGGCGACTTTTATTAATTCCTTATTTTTATCTCCCATACACGGCTCATAAAATTTCTGTCGAGTTAATTTTTAAACTCCCCCCGGAGGATTTCTCGTTTACACTGTAAATGATGAAATTGAACTTGAATTTCTTCATCGCAACACGAAGGAAAAAATAAAAGGAAAAAAAAAGCTCCCAACGACCGATTCTCGGTTAACATAATAATTGTTGTGATTTATGGCTTTGGTGATACAATCTAATGGCGTGATAAGAACAAGCCTGAACATTTATACACTTAATGTTTTCGTCTCACGAATGGGGAAGGTAACAGACTATATTTTACAGGTGTCGATTGCTTTAATTATGATAAATTGGAGTCGAGATAAAAAAATAGTTTTCGACACACCACACAATCAGAAGTTAATTGCTTCGACTTCTCCGTAGAAGGAGAATGGTGAATTTTAAATGAATTGTTGAAGTTTTTTTTTCCTTTTCAACGTGGATCTGATATTCTTGACACTGTCAGAGGGAAGTAGAGAGAGAGAGAAAGATAGCATAATAAAAAGAGAGGGAGCGAGATGTCCTGTCTATAGATGTTATGATGTTCAATCATATGATCGTAATACAATGTAACAAAACGTTTTGGTCGGTCAGAACCGCACGAGCAGTCGGTTCACGTCGATGTACAGTTAATCGGTTAATTAATCGAGCTCGGGATGCTACCCTGGTATGGCGACGGACAATCCGGGATTAATCAATTTCTCAAATCAGGCGGATTACAATTTAGCAAAACGGTGTTTGCTCAATTCAGCGTAAAAATCAGATTTTTTTATTATTTTCAATTCAATGAAACATTACGGATCATTAAATAATTCAATTTCATAATAATTTGTAAAAATTGAAATTAATTACTAATCTCAAATCAGGTGGAATTACACGATTCCACTTGAACGTTGTTTACCCAAATTTAGTTACGACCAAATTTTTCGCTTGTTTAACTTGGCCGTAACACAAACGTATCCATAAATAAGTTAATTTCAAGCAACAATTGGAGCAATTAATTACCAGTTTAATTAACTATTTTCAAATTAAACTTTTTTTGGTTTCTGTTTTTAATTCAAGTGCTGGAACACAACAGGGCCACTCAATGATTTCATTTTAATAATAACTGCTATTGAATTTAATTGTCTATTGTAATTGAAAAGTTACACGATTTAGTTTGGCCGGGGTTAATTTGTAGAAATATATAATTCACTCGGAAAGATATTTGCGAATGATATCGACGGGTCGGTGTTATTAAAAGGTTTCCGTTACTGATTCCGCACAATTTTCATTATCACAGCTACGGAGAGAACGCTTACTAATTTCGTTACTACCGCCGGCAATATTTATCATCCGGACTTACCCTTGCAGCGTGCTCACCACACCGCTCTCTTAAGCCAAGGATAGAAAATTATCGTGGCGCCGCGCGAAACGCCTCTTGGCCTCTGCCAACCCCCCTCGCGGTCCGCTGATAATGCGTGCTATTTTCGGTGCTCCGGAAGCGCGCCATCCATCCTCCGACCATCGCCAGTCAATTATGAAATGTATGGAGAAAATGATAACTTGTAATTGTAATGACGAGAGAAAGACATAACTGCGCGCGTGCATGGTTTCGAAGAATACGCATCTACATAATGCATGGGGTAACCTCAATCAAGATGAATATTAATTTTGCCTCGTGTTTTCGTCAGACTTTGAAATTGCTTATTAATAAAGAAATTGCATTCGCCGGCGCGAAATAAACAAAAAGGAGAACCTATCGATGCTCGCGGTCGCTTCGAGAATGCGGCATGCATTAATTGCACGCGAGATAATTATTCCGACGACACTGCGTAGTCTGCACGCAGACCGCAGCCACATACTATGTACACCCGAAACTGGCAAACTTTTGATTCAATTATTTTGCGCTTGCTCCTCGCAATGTAAGAGTTTGCCGTAGCCACACCTCTGGTATATACTATGCAAAATAAGAGGCGAACATTTTTGGGAGGAATTCCGTCGCGGAGACGAAAATTGCCTCAAAATGGATTGACGCTCTTTTTGTCCCAATAAAGTTATGTTAAACGACCTAAAAAGTGTGCTCCAGAGTACCGACGGCAAAAGTGAATTTTGTGATACAACATTTTTTTATTTTTGTTTTCTTCCAAATTTTTTACACGACATTTTCTTTCTTTAAAAATTATTTGTCTTGAACTGTTTTTTTGTCTTCCAATTTTTTGTTCCTCGTTTTGTCGTTTGTTTGTTTGTTTGTTTTTTTTTTTAAGGTGGCAGGAAATTCAAAAGAACGTGCAGCCTAAAGTTTAGAGTCTCCGAAGAGATTTGAAACAACACCATCCAAGTGGAATGCAATAAACTGTATAAATTACTGTTTGAACCCCCGTGCAAGAAGTTTGCCGGTGGCGGAGTTTGGGGTCGTTTTATTATTTGACACATAGTCTCTCGAATAGGCCGAAGCGAAGTATGTCACTTAATTGCCGTCAAAATGAGGCAGCCTCAACTTATACGCAACGTCAAACTATAACCAGACAATGACGAACTTTATACGAGAAGAGACGTCTTCAAAATTTCGATAATAACCGCACCTATAAATTTGCCTCCGCGTTGCCATAGCGTTGGCAAGAGAGCGCACTCTCCGAAGGGCAATATAATTTAATAATTCTGATGTCCATAGCCAGGTCACTGCTATAACAAACTTTATGGACCGATTTCGGTCATCAAGTGCGCATCACCTCTGCCGAAATTTTCTATCGTTCGGTTTATTATATTTGCACATTAAGGTACTTCCAGCGATACGTGAAAACTGTCAGAATTACATTAAGCTCTGAAAATTGATTTGCTCTTGAAGTTAAAAACTTTTAAATGTTTGAAAATTGAGATATTCAATTCATATATGTTACATTATGAATTCAAAACTGAAATTATTTTTATTAATATCAAATTAAACATTTTCAACAAATTTCAATATTACCGAATCATTTTTCATGTTTGAAATGATTTGAAAATTAACTTTTTCATAGTCGGTAGTTTTATTTTTATAAAAATCTATTTTGATAGTTTGATACTTTGGTAGGCTTGGACTAGGAGGGCAATTTGTGCCAAACGTTAAAGACGAATTTTCGCATTGGACCTGTCAGCTTTAAAACAGAGCCATATGTAACATCATGATAATGCACGCCTGCCATCTTGACGCCGTCGTGAATCCTTATTAAACACCTTATCTGAACCGGCTCTCGAGTTGCAAGGCAGCGAAAACGGATGATTGATCTGGGTTATTGAATAAGCTATCAAAATTCACCGCGCCAATATTTTGCTGGCAAATTTACGAAAAATTCATTTTATGACTAGAATAAGAGTTTAACCTCGACGTTGTCTTTTTGCAGTGATCTTAGGCCGTCGAGCCTGGAGAAGGGCCAAGAAACTTTAAGACTGAGGGTGTACGCCTGTTACGCGTGGGGAGGACCACTTCTGGTGGCCGGATTGGCTGCGCTGTTGGACCATATTCCGCCGCAACCCCAGTACTCGTTCCTGAGGCCGCGCTTCGGCGAAAAAGTTTGCTGGTTTTATGGTGAGTTTCTTACTCTTTTCTTGTTCTATCCTGTTTACTATTCGTATTTTATTCGTTCAATTAAACCATTATCGATTGAAATTACAATCGCATGACTTTCAAATACTCGGCCGGTGCCCACGTATATATCAAGCTGGGTGAAATAATGTAATTAGCAATGTCATGAATCATTAGCAGCGGGACTGCGCAAATGTTTTGGTATCCCATTGCGATGCAACAAAAAGTGCCCGGTAGGCTGTTTGGCTGGGTCCTCTGATTAATATGTCTGCCGCGTTTAAACATAATCGATAAAACAGAACAATTAGGTTGATTAAAATATTCACGCCCCGGAGAAGTTGGGGGCACTGGTGGAATTAAGAAAGTTATTCAGTGCATCACGAGAGATTGTAATTGAAATCGACGAAAATACACAATGTTAATTATTTTAGATTTGGCGCGAGCTCGAGAACGTGCACTCTTTAGAAAATAATTCGTCCCAAAATTTGATTTTATATAACGGACAGAGAGATTCAAAATAAATAATTAGAATTATTTCAATTTTAATAAGTTCTGACTTAACACTAGAAATAGTCATTTAACCGTCAATCACTTTTTATTAAAAAATAAGCAAATGTGAAAGTTCAAGTTAAAACTAATTGATAATTAATAATAATAATAATAATAAATGAAACACAGTAGAGAATATGAAATGTTTGAAATCTCTTTTTTTTTATTTGACACTTAACTATAATTTACCTAACTCAAAGAAGATAGTTTTATTATATAATTAAAAATATTGCTGTCATGCATGAAAAATAATTTAAATTATATTTAACACTCAAAAATGTTACAAAAATCAAGTGCAGCACATTTTATCTTTATCCTTACTTGAATGGGTATATGTGTGGGTGAAAATGACTCATCCGTCCTTTATTCCGCCAGACAGCATTTTCCCGTCCTTCTACTGTTGAAGATGTCCACATATATTTATTATAATCCAATAAATCTCACACCCATAAAAGGCTCATGAATTTTTGATACGAAATTTTTCACTTTCAATTTCCGAACAAATCATTTTCGTACGCTGTACATATATACCCCATTGAGATTTGTACAACAAGCGCGCGATGGAAAACCAACAGTCATATCGGACGGTGAATGTTAATGAACAACCAATTACGGCGGCTCAAAAGGAAACGCGCGGCTGAATCTTCTGAGACCGTAAATTGTGAAACAGCCCCCGTTCGGAAACTTCGCTGATTAACTCTCGCGCAAAGTCGACGCGCGGACATTGAAAACCTCGGTTGGAGAGAGATTTCGCGCAATCGGAGAGAGAGAGAGGAAAGGGAACGTTTGTCAGCGATCCGAAGAGCGAGGGCTCCTTCGAACCGCAAAGTTTTCATTCAAGTTGGACACACACCCTCGTGTTCGGCGCTTCTTATTTGTTGCAACAGAGCGAACCCAAACGATGTCATTACATTAATTTCAATCTCATCTTAATAATGAATCCGGGGTACACTTTGCGCCTCGCCGCATCCCGACAATTAACTCTACCTTATACCTGCGCCCATCTCGAATAATAATGATGTAACAATGCCGGGGACTTTATTCCCCCGACGAGGCAGGGGGGCGACGGATCAGGCGTCATTATTACGAACTGCTTAACAATCCGGGGCCGTAATCTGCAGCATCAACTCACAACGTAATCCGATGTGTATGCCGAACATCCGTCAATAACCCGGTGAGAGTGAGAGAGAGGTCTCTCCCACCGGCACACAATGCTTTCTGTGTACGCAATACATACGCACGCTTATTACAGTTCCCATCAATACATAACTTCCGATATTACGAAATGTAATACCCGCTTGAAAAACGACTTGCAATTGAGATGTCGTTCGGCTGACGCAGAGCTCTCGGGCTCTGTATTGGCAAATGTGTGCCATTGTTGGGAATGCGCGCGATATGATATAGCCCGGCGTATAATCAATTACATTCTGCAGAGCGAGTTTGGGATAAACCCAGGCTCCGCAAAATGAAGAGGGGTTCATGTTACTTGCCAATGTTAAAATCAAGGGGCGATTTGGGAATTTCCAAGCGCCGTGTGATCGGCGTGCCTAATGAATGACTCGGGCTGCCAAATTTTCCCTCGTTCCATCCCCCCTGGGAGAGGTGTGTGTAATCGTGGCGCAGAGATTTATCGCGCTATTGTATCATTGTTTTTCTCTGTGTCGTGGGCCGCCGCTCTTACGAACATGATCGAGTGGATGCAAAGGTGGCTGCCACCTCTCTTACCTCCGACTCACACTTTTTTTTATTTATCGCAAAAAAGCCGAATGCAAACAACAAACTGCCGGGGTAAAAAAATAACGGTTGCCTTCCAACTGATTGATGGAACTCGAAAAATGTGTGCAGTTTTCTGTTATCTAAAATGGATTTACAACCTTTTGATGTCAGCAGTTTATTTTTTCGCCGTTCGTTTCGTGAATCCATGGTGATAACGAATTTTGATTCGATGATAGCGGGGTCGACGATCAAATGGAGTTCAGTCGGTGGCCATAAAACATTGAATGGCACGCGTGAACATAATTTACTTATGTTTGTTACGGGACGAGGGGATACACGTTCGGGCGAATTGACCTTCGTTGGAGACAAGCCAAAACTACGTTAATATTAATTAAAACGCGGCCCAAGTGATTAATTTTAGACCGAGAGAGTATTATTATATAAATCATTCCTCGACATGATATATGGTCAAGTAACCCTTTTTGCTTCTGCTATTTATGAAACAACGTTAGGCGATCGGTAGCGGCACCGACGGGGCTGGGGGAAGGGGAGGGGAGGGGATGCGCAAAATTGAAGTCGAACGTAAAAATTGAACGATCGTTTGTTTTAGTATTAAATGTTGTGCACACACTTGGGGTGTGCATTTGAATTTTCGAGGATGTAAACTTTAGAGTTTTTGCACTTTGTTTTGAAATGGCAAACCTATAAATATTTTATTTATCGATTAGCCTTGTGTATTGTATTGAGTGAGCGCCGGTACCACGTATCACGGTGCAAACAATTTTCAGATATCTTCATACAGTCGGCGTATCGCAAAAACATTGAAAATTGAACAAAAACAAATCATTATACATAAAAGTTGAATATCGATATACAAATTTATGACGTGATTTCGACTGCTAACGGTTTTGTATTATTGAATATATAAAATTGCGTTCTCGCGCGAAATAATGTTTGTTTAACGAGCGTGGGTTTCAAAGGTATCGCGCGCACGCGGCGCGCAGCGCGCACAAATTTTTCATCGACTGTGGCATTGTAAATAAACGGATGCCGAAAATGCAATAAATAAAATTCATCGGCGATTTGTTAAAACGAAAGTCTACAAAAAGTCGAGTACAGATTTGTCTGTAACACGCGAGCGGCCGGGCGCAAATGTTTTCGATGATGAAAAAGTTTCCGCGGCGGAAAAAAAAAGTTTGCACTAATTTTTTTAACGCTCGCAAATTCGACGGAGCATCCGCGGGCACAGAACATCGTGCAATTCGTGAAACAAAATTAAAATCCGCGAATTTTCTATTTTACTTGCGGTCGTGTGTGCAGCGCGTGCCAAAAATGCAAAAAAACTTTTTTGCCACGACATCACGTCCAATCGGGCGGGCGACTTTTCCTGCATACATTTTTGATCGGCAATCAAAGTTGCAAAAAGCAATTTCATCAAACTTTGAGGCTTCCGCCCGCTTGGTGCTACGCGAAGCGAGTTATGAAAGTAATTAATAAAAATGAGACGCCTTTCTCCGGTTCGGCGGTTATTCGATTTTCTTCGATCTGATATATTCACATTACAAATGTAATTCTCCATTTTGCTGTACCGACATTTTAAAAGCTTTTTAATCAGTGACTTTATTTGAACATAAAAAATTACACAAGCCATAACCGTCGGATCCATTAAAAGAAAATAGAAGGTTCCATGTGAAATATTTTGCCCAAACTATTTTTCATTTTTATCTCTGCAAAATTTTGAAATTCAATTTCAATTGCACCTCACAAACTTGTAATTAGATAAAAAAAGTTTTCACTTTAATATAGACAAAAGGTATTTCATAAAAAAAAAAAAAAAGAAAGAATATGGGAAATGTAAAACAACAAAATTCAATAATACTGCAATCATTTTCAGTCGTCCACTTTGTTTCAGAGATGTACTTAAATTCCATTAATCAATACGATACGGTAAAGATCTTCCTTTACAGAGATCGGGTCAGTGAGTCTGCAATTTGTGTGCTGTTACTCCGGCACCTAAAACAAAAAGGAATGTTATTCACGTATTTGTTGCGGAGTTTACGAGCACGTCGATATCTCTCGCAGTATGGGGTTATTTGTTCCGCGACGGCCGCTGGCGGATTGCGAGAGTCCCACCTTGGCGGATCGGCCCGCGATATATACGAATCGAAGAAAACTTGGAGGCTCGTTTTTTCTGCTTTTTTCCCACTCTAATCATGATTTACGTTTTACACGACGAAAAAACCAACGGAGGAAATAACCTGTAGAATTCACAGGAGTGCTGCAAAATATTACAACCTGACAAAGAAATCTATACGGATTTTCTAAGTTTTAAAGTGATAGATTTACATGACTTTTAAACATCGGAGACGTCTCTCGGATCAACTTTCATAAAAATTTGGTATTCCGCGAGGGGATGTAACTTAATATTTCATCCGCGCTGTTCGCAGCTGTCCTTTTCGAATTACCCTAAAGATTAAAAAAAATAAAAAAAGGCAAGAAGGAGTAAGGGGCGAAGAAAAAAAATCAATGCATAAGCGGCGAGCGTATCAAATAAATTTAAGATGAAATAACGTGCAATTTAAATGCGAACAGGTGAGCCTGCCGAAGATAAGTAAACGTACCGGGGTAATCAACTGGTGTATTCCGTATGCAAGAAATGCGCCGCTTGATCCCTGAAACAAATCGTGCTTGAAGGATTATTCATGGAATGATTTTTGGCCCATCGAACAAAATTCAGTGGCGAGAGTTTTTGTTATAGATGGGGTTTTAGTATCTATTATATTATGACACTGAGT
>JAAMPD010000105.1:90843-137952 GCA_025266255.1 Trissolcus basalis
TTCAGTGGCGAGAGTTTTTGTTATTAGATGGGGTTTTAGTATCTATTATTATTATGACACTGAGTGAATTATCCAGTGTAATATCGAAATTGACTAATGGCATTTTTTTTATTCATTTCAGGCGACATGGAAATGTTTGGCATACTTCTTCGGACCAATTGGCGTGCTTCTGGCAGTGAATCTCATCTTTTTTGCTGCCACCGCTCGTGAGCTCACTTGCGGCTTATGGAAAGGAGAATTTGTCAAAAGCACGACTGAAAGG
Organism: Trissolcus basalis; assembly: GCA_025266255.1. Taxonomy (NCBI): domain Eukaryota; kingdom Metazoa; phylum Arthropoda; class Insecta; order Hymenoptera; family Scelionidae; genus Trissolcus; species Trissolcus basalis. The sequence goes on from JAAMPD010000105.1 coordinate 91,106, forward strand.
TGAGTATTATTCATTTATTGTAAAGATTTTTTTTTCCTGTCCACGCGATGAATCATTTTTATTATCACTCTTTGGAGATCTATTATTTAATATCACATCTGACTGTAACAATTTTTTTTATCAAGAGGTGATGAATTTAAGCGTTAGAAAATGCGAGGAGAGAAATGTCGGGTTTTATATTGAAGATGTTATTGAACTTATAATTTGATAAGCCGTGTTTTAAAGGACATTTTAAAGTCGGGGAAATTAAGTCGAGAACCTTGTTATTTAAAGGTAACGCACTCCAGTGCAAATTGTTCTCTTTTTGATCAATTCATTATCCGGTGAATAAAAATTGAAAATGCCCGTGCATCTGTGAGACGTCGAGTCTTTTAACTCTGACCTCTGGCACTCCACAAATTAGTACCAGGAGATTCAATTGTAATTACAGCACGCCGCGCCGTCGTCGCTCTTAATTCCTCTCCTGTGCCTCCATCGTCGCTCTAAGTGATATAAGTAGCAAAAGTACTCGCTTCGATCCGCGCTTAACTTTGTCATCCCGAACAGCGCGGCAGCTTCGTTTACTTCATCTTCAATAAAAATATTGATTTCTCTTTTCCTTATATTTAACCCTCGTGAAATTTTTTTTACCCTGAAAAAGTTTGATCGCCAAATGAAACTGCCAATGTACATCCAAGTCTTCCACTCCACTTCCACTTTTTTTTTTCTTTGATGCTTATCGCATCAGAGTGTAGTTGGAGAGCTTCATTCGCGCAGCTTTGAATCAGCGGTGAACAGTTTTTGATATATCAGAAGTGCGTACATTTACAATCCAAATATACAAAATGAAAAAAACTGCCCGCAATTTATTGACCGAGTTCGCGTGATACGTATCGGTTCTGTTTTCCCGCAAAATGGTTATTTTGACACGAAGGTCAAGAGTTATCAAGGATGACCGGTTCGAGTTTCTGCACTTAAAAAATTGGCGCGGATGACGGACGGGGTTCAACTTCGCATCAGGACCTCGAAAGTTCAGTGCCTTTTTTAGAACACTCTGAGTAAAACGTTTTTTTTTTTTTACTGTTCTCGTTTCAAGAGTACTTGAAACATTTGCTGTAATAAAATATAAATTGTCCCAAAATTGAAATGTGGAGATAAATGTATAATAGTTTAATTTTAAAAAGACGTAGAATATGAAACTTTTGTTAGAGTCAGAGATACACGCATATTTCAAATCATAACGCCAACATTAGATGCATTTTTGTTTGCAATTACGAATATTACATTCTTGTGGGATGTAATACTAGTGGGAGAATTTCCTAGAAATTTTACACAGTTGATTTGTATGAGATTCTTTACTTTCATATCAAAAAATCTTGTGTAAACTATGAAATTAAAATTGCCTCTAATGAGAATCTTATTTACCGTTACGTTGTAAAAGTTTAATAAAAAAAATTTTTTAAAATTACTTTTATCAAATTTTATTTACTTTTTTTTGAATAGTCGATGTTGAACCATTTCTTATTCTAAATGATTGATGATGATCAGTTTTTAATATCTGAAACTTGATATGTTCTTATACGCGCGGTAAAATTAGAAATTGATAATGAACTTGAACCGTTGCCAAATCTTGCATCCATCAATCAAGCATTAATGGTTAACTAATGAATACTCGCAAAGATAAAAAAAAAATGAAAGGAAAAAGAAAGAAATAACTGATGACCGTCTGAAGATTTTTGAGCTATCAGACTGATTTATATAGGGTGGTCACCACGAACCGTTCGCCGCGGTAATTGGCACGTAAAAATTGAATCAATTTCCACAGCGGCCGCAGCTAAGGAACTTATATTATTTTTCATTGCTTATTACTCGCGGCGCAGCCGTCGATTGCCAATTATCGTCAATTGATTTCGATTATTTGTTGATGACGAACGGGGAATCTGAAAACACGCGTGATACCAGTGGAAACGTGGTCACGAGCCACTTCGTGTCTCAAACTTGATGATGTATGATGTTTCAGTTGTCGCGAACATACGAGTGTCACTTTTGATTAGCGCACAGATTTTTATACCACGCGGTTACTTAGTTATATACTTGAGACAAATCTAATGAATTATACAAGTCGTTGTAACGACGAGTGTACTTTTCATTACCCGGTGAAATTATCGTTAATGCCCTCATCATAATCTTGGAGAAGGGAACAAAAAATGTTTTTTAAAAACTCGCGAAAAAAAAGGCGGAAAGAAGGGAGGAAGAAAGGATCATTGTAACGAAAAATTATAACGCGAGAGCAAATATTTATCTCGCAGCGCCCCATAAGTTTTGGTGGCGAAACATAGGTAAACTCGTTAACGGCACATAACAAGGTTAATAATCGTTAGAGCAAACTAAACCCTCGGGAACGGTGGAATCTTTGCCACGAAGGATATACAGATAACAATTTCTCGGCGTGTTTCTCTTTCCTTTCCGTCTGGCACGATCTCGGCCTGAGATTCTTGTTTCGGCTTCTCATCTGTAATTCTCTTTCCCCCATCATTTACCGCTTTGCTTCCTCTTGCACTTTTATAATTGTGATGATCCTCTTAGCTCTCTCTCTCTCTTCTTGTTTACGATTCACTTTAATTTGTCCCTCCCCCCCCTCTTCTTCCCACGAATGATTACTTTTTAAAAGCTTCAGGAATTAATCCAAAACCAACGTCAGGAGATTTTAAAATTCACAATTGCGCGATAAGCGTAAACGAAATGGCAACAGATTGAAACGATTACCATCTCATTTAATCCCGAGGATCGTAGTTGAGTTATCCGGTGAATAATTAGCGCGCAATGACATTAATTTTGGCAAACGGAACGCGGAACGAAATTTCGCGATACAAATGTGTTATAAACTAAATTTAAATCGGAGCCCCGTGGCAAAATAGCCCGTGATTTTCCGCCAGCCGTTTTCAAAAGCCCCGGATAAAACGCCTTCCACGCCGCTTAGAAAAATAAGCAGACCGAGCATTAAGAGCAAAAGAGAGAAACTTGTAACGCAAGAGGGCCGTACGTGTTGCGTGAAATCGAATGAAGATGCTGGGGATAGATTTGGTTCAGACTTGTGGCGCGCCAGTGGAAATGACAGGCCGTCGAAGATTTGCGACAAGAGATCCCCGTATAAATAGATGAACGAGCTAATTGAACGCCAATTTTCGTTCACCGATGCGTGCGCGCCGAGTTATTAACCTTTTTTTCATTTGTATCTTCTCTTTCATAGAGCGGACTTTGATTTTGCGTCTTTCATCGCGCCCGGTTATGTAAGCGTGCGAAAATCAACTCGACGCCGCCATCAAACGACCGACTCGCAGTTGTAAATCAGCGCTGTTAACATTTGTCAAAATAAATTAAACTTTTCGGGCCGGTGCAATATCCGCTGGTTCGATCCGGTGCGACTGAAAAAAGCAGAATTTGATGAAAAACAAGCAGAGATCATTCCCGTTTCGGAGATATATACTTTTTTAATCACCAATTAACAATAAATTGGTCCAATCTTGTAATTGAAAATATTTATTGACGAATCAAATATTGACTTGTGGCGCAGTTACCGTGATGTAAAAAGTTGTATGTTCAGAGAAAAGACTATAGTGAAATGGACACTTTTATTTCAATACCACTGTAATGTAATTAACAAGAACAACCATTTTGTTTCAATCATTATAAACATTTTTTGATGGAATTATTATTAACAAGAGTGGGAAAGAATTATACAAAAATTATAGTTCAGATTCTGGTAGAATTCCATTTACAATATTTCAACAATGACAAACGAAAATTGTTATCAAAAAGTATACTTTTAGTTAATTATGTAACTACCTTGAATACACAAATGGTCTTGATTAGTTGATACTCTTACGGTCTCCGTATGGTACATTAACGAAGTCATATATTCATGGCTTAATTCAGATAAAAATTCATTTATGAATTTTGAGTACTTGCTGGAACTAACGAATTAATTAGTTTTATAAGGTCACTTGAATTACACCTTTTAGAAGTAGGGAACTACCCCTCGCACGGGTGACGAGTAACGAATCGAATCCGATCGAATTACCGTCACTCAGCACCGAAATTCGTGTTGTCAGTGGAAGAGCATGTTCGAGTCAAAAATAAAATAAACGAGATAACAAAAAATATATCAAAAATAAAATGTTAAATGAAAAAATGATAAAAGCAGTAAATTCTACCACTAATGGAAATGGCCCTTTTCTTCTGCTCACGTCCAATATTTTCTTACACGTCTTTCGCATCCGAGTATCCTGGCTGTCTCATTAGTTGAATTATCCTGGACTCCTGATTCACGGGCCTGTTCGCTGCACGTCGTTGCCACTGAGAAGTGGCAATTAATTTTCTATCTCAGCTACTAACGAGATTCGTCTCACTTTTTAATAACGCCGACAAACGTGTAGCCCTGTTTCTTTTTACATTTCGCTAACTGCCGACGACATATATTTGTCATGCCATCTTTCGCTGCTTTTTCAGCAGATTTTTTTTGTTCGCTGCATCCCCCTCTTGCGTCGTGCGATGAAACAATGTAGCACTGGCACCGAGGAACTACATTTTTCATTCCGACAGCGGTTATGATTTGTCGAGCTCTAAATAATTGCGCTTTTATATAGAAGAGACATTTCAAGATCGCATTAAATGGCCCGGGCGCAATTTTAATTCCGCTCTAATTTTTCGTGCTTCGCATCAATATTTATAGAACCATTTGCAAAAGTGCCCTACGCGAAAAAAAGTGATCCTCGCGGTCCGTCCGGCGATATTACTTTCTCGAGTGGATCCCAGGCGCATCAGGACATATGCCTAATATAAAAGTCCGATTTTGCACGATAAGTCCAAATACATCGGGGGGAGCAAAAGTTGTACGCGTTGCTCTTATGTCGATTGCGAAAAACCGTATACAGCGATACTTGGCTTTTCGAGGGTCGATACGATGATGAATATTGTTTGACGCTGAGTAAATCTCTCCGAGGTTTTCAGTGCTGCAGTGCTGATTTTTTTTTCTCCTTTTTTTTTCATTTTTTATCATTTTTGTATTCACTTTTTTTTCGCATTTTTTTTTCCATCATTGTTATCGTTTTTTTTTTGTATTATGTTTTTTTCATATGATACGGTTCAAAGCATATCGTGATTTTTTGTCGGGGAAGAATATCACGAATGATTACACGCGAAGAAAGAAAACATTGTCAATGGTTTTGAAAAAGAAACAACAAGCGAGACGAAAAAAAAATTGGTTCGATCGGTGTGTTACTTTGCGAAGGAGGCTAAAATTGTAGTGCTCGCGTTGCTTCTTAGCAGGCGTGTAGTGCTATTTCTGTCATGTCGCGCATTTGAGATTGGCAAAATACGAGCGGTTGACCGCTCTCGCATTACGCGCACACGGCTCATTGTCGTTTTCGGTCGCACGAAACCGCGACAATTCATAATAATTAGTTTCGGCAGTGGAAATAGAATGTTATCCTGACGCCTAGCAACTGCGCGACTGTTCTAATGATAATAATTTGTCGAAAACTCGCGCGCCCGAGTCAGCACACGTGTGGCGCGACCGCGCGGCTCATTCGAATCGGGTCGCACCAGATCTCCATTATTTAACGGAAAAGGCGAGCGCGCGACATCAACGCACACCTGATGAGAACGCAGAACTCATGAAAACAGAACTCTCGTAAAACTCTCGCGGTAAACTTTTGAAACATTAATCAAGTTTGAAATTTATATGGTCGGAGTTTGTGGAAATGGGAGCAATTATAAATAACGCACTGAGATGTTAATGAAAGGTCCGACCATCCTCCCCGACTTGCGAGATCAATCTACCTAGGGAGAAAAAAAGTTACACGTCTGCCTGTCTCTGATCAGACATGATCAGATCTAATTTATTCAGACTTTTATTTGCAACTTTTTTTCTGCAATATTAATTGTGACACTTCAGAGTGAATGTGTCATTCAAAAACTTTTCTAGTTTAAAAAAAGAAATAGAATTCTCGTGTTCAAGTAAAATTGAATTCCGAGTTTGAATATTTTCATCATCATATATTAAAATTCGACTAAAAATGTTTTATTATCGATTTTTATCAAAATTAATTTGGACACATTAAGGCCAACGAAGCTAAATCATTTTTGGCTATTTAAAAAAAAACTGAATTAATTTTAAATAAGTTTAATCGAATTAACATTTAATTTTGTTATCAAATCTCTTTGAATTTGAGTAAAAATAAATTTATGAATTCAATTGTTTTGATAGTGTCACGTTGACCCAACCTGTTGTAATACGTCAGAGAATTTGCAAAATGTTGTTCAATCGTGCATGTTCATGGGACTTTATTTCCCGAAGTTGAAATAAGGAAATTGGCAGAGTAGAAACTAAATGGCTTGTTTTGTGATTTCAGAGCTGCCCTCGGTCGTGTCTGCATGAAGCTGGTCGTCGTGATGGGAGTGACTTGGGTGATGGACGTCATTTCCTGGGCAGTCGGCGGGCCACAGTACCTTTGGTATCTCACTGACATGATCAATGCATTCCAAGGAGTCTTCATCTTTGTCGTCGTGGGATGCCAGCCCCAAGTCAGGTCGGCACTCAAACGATTCTGCAGTCGAAATCCAAGAACCAACGCTGGCAGACAGGGCAACGGGCTGAGCACCACCAGCCACGGGATGCCCAGCATGGGTGACAGTGTCACGCAAAACCCCAGTACCAAAACTGCACCACTGGAGACTATTTGCTAGAACTGCGAAACGAGTACACACACACTCAGCACAGACTGACGAACAAACAAAAGTCTCAGAAATGAGAAAGATTTTTTTATACCCGAGGATTCAAACCTCTGCCGGCGCATTTTTGCGGGAGGTTCAATATCGAATTTCATTAAAAGGCTGTTTTTTTTTTTAAAGGTACGTTCAACGATTTAAGATATTATGGACAAGCAGTATAGATACGTGGATGTATTATTTTTATTTATTGTTGCAAAGTCGCGAGAATCGCCGTTGCAAATGGGTATTCGAAATTACTCAGCCCTTAACCAAAAAGTGTCAGCTTCCGACTGATAACGAAGAAAGCAAATTTTTGTCCAACTGCGCTCGCATTGCTTTTTAAACGCTATTTTATTATCCGTTATTATTGTGAATCGATAACAAAATTCCATTACCGGCAAACAATCGTCTCGTTTACACAGCACACAATGCATCGGCAAACAATAAGTATGAAGGGGTTTATAATTTCTGTGCGCTAAAAAAAAATGTGCCATTCATTCTCTCCCGGCGAGTATAGTTTCTCCGATGAAATCACGCCCTGCGTTGTACGTACGATGGTCTACGCAAACTCAAGATGAAAAATTTGATAATCAGTGTTAGCTTGTGTCCGCGCAAAAAATATGAGTTGGTTACTGTTTAACCCGTTGCTTGTTTGTACGGGCTTGATTTCGCGTCGAGCTTCGCACCCGGCAGACTGTGTTCCGGGGCGTATTTATTTTTAGTCGCTTTCGTCATATAGCGTGCATCAAAATACATTAAGCGTTACTTTACGAAAAAAAGAAGCCGAGTCACGTTTCGCGATCGCATTGATTTTTCGACAGCAAAAGCAGCTTGCAACGCGTCCCCCTTCATTTGTATCTTTTTTTCTCACTTTTTTTTGTAAAAACAAAATCTCCATACTGATGATAAGGTTGTGCTTAAAAAAAATCTCGCCGTAAACTGACTCTTGACGGCATTTGCGAGTACACCTTTTCTTCTTTCACGGCTCACAACGTAACGTACATATTCACTTTTGGCGACGATTAATTCTTTTTCCCTTCTTTTCATCTCGCGACTGCTTTTTATTCTTTTCGGACGATAATCGTCTCGTTTTATATTTATTTTTTGCTGCTTTTATTTAAACAGTGCGTTTTTCATCCGAGTGGATCACGATGCGCGTGCAATAAACACGCAGTTTATGAAACCAGGCAAGTCAGTATTTACGATTTGAGACAATACAAAAAAGAAACAAGAAAACTGATGCCTTTTCAAATGCCTTGTTAAAAAAAAAAGGTGGAGTTCACAATTGTGCCACTGCGCGATCATACGCGCAAAAGTCTCACGGAGTAAAGCCTTGCGCGTTCTTTGTTTCGTCTGTTTTATTTTAGCGATTGCTGCTTATATATGAAAAACAAACTTGAGTTTCTAAATCTGAGACCGATTTAAAAATAAAGTTTCATCTTTGGTATTTTAAATATTTGAAATAAATAAACCGTCTAAATGATTGTAAAAAGAAATTATTTAACATGTTTTTTTTTAAGTTACGATGTTGATAAGTGCAATTTTATAGATCGTTTTGAGTTTTACATAAAAGTAGGAGACCATATTTGATCCCCGTATTTCATCGTTTGAAATAAAAATCGCGGCAAGTGTAAGAAATAAAATTTTAAAATGCACATGATTGGCGACGTAAAAGCGATCATTCTCATTGTATTCCGTGCCATCGTCACGGGTGCATTACGAATTCCACGCGTCTGTTACATTTGTTATGATTTTCATCATACTTCTGAATCCGTAATTCAAGATTCATCTGCCAACCGTGAACGATGGCGCTAAAAAGAATTATATATATATAAAGTGACACTTTTTCTATCGTTTTTAAAAAAGAGACAAAAAGATGTATTGGACGCAAATAATGAAAGTAGATGATGCGCGTTGAGGCATCTAGATTTTAGACACGTCGAAAGTACAATTCGGTTTAGCACTTTTTAGAACACCTTTTCACAAACTTTTTCACGATAAAAAAAACCTAGACAGGATTTCAATTATTTCCAACCGTTATTTATTAGCCTCGAAAGTAATTTTCTAATTCGTTCATCTTCTGGGTTAGTTTTTAAACCAAGTGACAAGGCGGAAAAAGAATTGATTCAACAATTTTTGCACCGAATGAACAAGCAGAAACAAGAGAAAAAGAAATGTTTAAATACTATTAAGTTATTTTATTGTTAACGTTTATAACTTAAGTTCCTGAGAGTTAGTAATGCTATGTGATGTATGATAATAAATAGCGGAGAGCACGGTTCCAGTTAGGGCGAATTTGCACGATTTTATTAGCTAAAATTATTGAGACGACAAGTTCGCACCTAGAGTGTATAAGAGGCATGCGTGTAAATCTGTTATCTGAGGTAAGAAAAACAGAAACCGGTGTAGCGATGCTGTGTGAATTAGTTTTACGTACCGTTAGTAAGTTTCATTCTGTAGCGATAATGATAATAATCTGCGACATGAGTCGAAGTGTGCAGCTACTTGTTTTCATTTTGTAAATAACAAAATTACGCGTCCGACTTTTTGAAAGACTCTAATTAAACATTTCTAACAGCAATCAAAATCAAAACGGAACTTTCGTACATTTAATTTGCCCGTAGTACCATGTCTTACGTTATTTGCCGTCGTATAACATTTTGTACAGTGTATTGCAAACTAGGGAAAATTGAATTTACAACAACATTTTGACTGTAGAGGATATAGAACAAAGGCATATTTAATATAAAAGTGACACTATTAACGTTTGCTGTTAAGAAATTGAGATAGGTTAAATGTTACAGTTAACAGTTAAGGTGATTGCTCAGGCTGTCTGGGTTAAGGAAAACAAGGTCGGGTTCGCAACCAAGTTGTGACTTGTTTTTCGTACTCACTTACAAAGTGAGTCTAATGTATTTAGTTTGACACAAAAGTCAATTTTAGCGACCGAGGACTTGGGCTTGTTTCGAAAATCCCAGCTGGTCTGAGTAATCAGCTTAAAAGTATGAGAGAGAGAGGTGTTTCTTGAACATGGTTCATTGTGTAAATAATAAACTCATTAACAAATACTCCGTGTGTAAACAATTTGTAATTGACGAACGACGAAAAAAAATGTATAATTATAAAGTAATGTGATTATCCAATACGCAGATCTAGTCGCTTTGTTAGCACTGTCAAAACAAATTGAACGTATGACGGATTGACTGCTAACAATGCAGGTAAATTTAACGTTGACACCAATACGGTATTTTTAATTGTAAGCGATCACTCGAACTGCGTTGTGTTTTATATATTAAAATAATACAGATATATGTGTACACTTATATTTTGTCGCTCAGGCGGTTAGCGTCTGGGCGCGAGAATTAAGTTAAATTAAATTTTATTTATTCATACTGTGTCATTAATCTGCATCTAATGTAGTTTAAATTTCAATGATGAGTATGATGTTACGTAGAGGATATATTTTTTTTAATTTTTCATTGTTCGTGAAAGGAAACAAACTTTCTTGCTTCAACGAGAACCAACAATTGTTGATAAGTACTGCCAATTGAATTTTTTCAAGAATGAAAACATGGACTTTTGATATGACGATGGAATTAGGTTGATAAGACTTTTGATGACCCGCGAAATTGAATAAATTGGAGAGACGACAAATTTTGTACGTTTTATCAAGCAACACACGATTGTGACTCAATTTTTTTTGACAACATTGTCGGCGTATTATTGCAATTTGTATGACCAACGAGAAGAGTTCGGATAAACCCGCGCTCCGCTGTACCAAGTATACATAAATGAGGCTATAAAAACGCATCTACGAATTTAATGTACGAGCGCATATACAATTACTATGTTAGTACTGCGTCGTTGTACGCCGACTTGTATGAATAGTCTCTGAGAGTATCCATCGATATTGCTATTCAAAAACATCGTCACTGTCGTGGATCGTACACTATTTCTACGATGTATTGTAACAGTATTTCAAAACGCATTAACGAATAAGTAAATGATGATTGTTAGTACAATGAAATCTTGTTATTTATCCTTTTCCAATTTCCAGATTTCGTTTGAATTAACGCATTTAGAGCATATCAAACAAAACACAAAACAAAATTTATTCAGTCAGTTCTTTATTTGAAATCAAAAGATCGTCATTACAATCATACATCGCATCACACATTCTATCACATAAATAATACTAAACATTACATATCAGACTCAAGGATGACAGAAAAAAAATAGAATAAAACAAACGAAGGAAATGAAATTAACATTATCATTTGGTAGTTTCATAATTGGTGACAATTTTTTGTAGTGTCTTCTTTTTATGAAACACACAGTAAAAGACCAGTCCGGTTAGTATTATCACGAGTATAAACGTTGCCAAGCCGTAGAACATGGAAGATTTGAAAAAATTTTCCGTCGATGATATTATATTCGATGACTTGATTGTTTCCGATTTAGAATCAGATTTAGATAATTTGTCATTTGTTCTCGGAATTGCGTTTGATGGACTGTTGATTGTGTTTGACATATTCGTTTCATAGTGTTTTACATGTTGAACTATCCCATCCAGATTCGAGCCACCGGTTGCATTTGACATGTCCGTTACATAATTATTTACATGTTCCGTTGGGCTGTCCAGTATTGGTATAACTAATGGCGAGGTTTGTTTTAAACAAAGCGTGGTAAAATACCTGAAAATCAATTCAAACGAAATGGTCTTACAATCGGCAAACAATATAAATTAAAAGAGAATTGGTTTTACACTTACAATAAAAGCAGCAGAAACTCCATCTTAAACTTCGGTTAAACTACAAATCAGTGAACATCGATAACAGATGACCAATGAGCACCTTTTCAAAAAGTTTGTAGTAAATAAGTTTTAATTCCGTCGCGATTGTAACGACTGATTGAACTTTGAAAAGTTATTTTCATTTAATGCGCCACTTATATTTTTCTTTTTTGTTTCGATAATTTTGTTTATTCCGACCGATGCTACATAGTTTAAACTCATTAGTGAACGAAATTTCATCGCGCCGTTCGAACATTTTTAGTACTTAATGACAAACCAATCAAAACACGTTCCGGTAATTACGAGACCGATTAAAATACTAAAATTAAACTAAAATTCTATAACCTTTGGGGCTCTTTCATAGGCTTCTTGTTTTGGTAATTTGCTCGGTCCTTGATTCGGCCAATCGCAAAACCATTTTTATTGATCAATAAATTTTGACTTTATTTGAATTTAATTTGCATTAATGATAGTTTCGCAGAGCTGGGCGCATTATCGGGACAATAAAGCGTCACGTGAATTTCATAGCAGAAAAATCGGCTCGGATGCAACGTTCGCTCTTAGTTGTAAATTTGGTTCACTCGTGTGACATCCAATTATGGCATTTCAATGTTAGTCCGATGTTGACATTACTGCGAGCCATCGCTGGATCTGGATTTGTGACTGGCAGTCGAACATTACGTGACATTCAAGTAAATTAATTTTTTATCTGACTCTCATTAATGTACTTTATTTGTACATTAACATTATTTCCAAGTTTGGTAGAATTTCAAACGACAGAATTTTCAATGCTCTCGGGATTTACAAAGCTCCTTCTGAAGCTTTGTAAAGTTTACTCAGAAGAATCATGTTGAGATTGAATCGTCACTTTGAAAATATCAACTCTTATTAAATATTTCATCAAGCTAATAAGTGAAGGCGCTTTTTAATTTATCGAGCTTAGGACAGAAGTTCAGGGCCATTAATTACGGTCATAAATAAAGAGCTAGTGTCTTATGTTGGTCTTTTCAGAATATGTCACGGAAATAAGTTCAAAGTTACACAAATTAGGGGAGACGCAACCAAAACTTTGCACATTAATGCAAGCAGAGATTAGCGAAAAGTTACTCTATCGACTGTATAGGAAGTGTTGATACGAAAAAACACACCATAATTATACTTTCTGCATAATGGTCCACCGTTCGAAATAAACTTTGATTCCGAAGTTGTAAACTTTTTGCAACTGCACAAAATTTTGTTACAATTTTTTCGCATGGCAATTACTAAAAAGCAATTAACCGAAAAGCAATTACTGATGATGCAGAAAGAAAGTTGAAAAATCGAATGGGGACATTTTTATCACCCGTTGAAACTTACTGACTGAAACATTTATTGAACCGTATACACGGAGACAAACGTTGTTACCAGAGTGGCTCGAATAACCAAATTAGGTTTTGTTGGAGCACAAGAAGTTAGTCACGTCTAGTCATTTAGGTATCCTCAACAAGAAGGTTCGGCCAGAAGTGAGACCAAGAAATTTCCACACATTAAAGTGCATTTGGAAAAAGCTTTATATAAACGCTGGAAAGTATCGCCAACCGTTGATTAAATCTTAACAACTGCTTAACTATCTCAAAATGACCGTTAATTAAGAACCGATACTATAAATTGATTCGTATTAAAAAAAAAAAAGTCAAATCCACAATTAAGATCAGATAACAGTCGCCGTGTAAATGAAATTTCGCAATGCCACAACTTGTCAGATGATGGAAAAAAAAAAAACTTGAGTGCATAATTAAATACCTCTTTACGTCATACCAAAATATTAGCAATTATCCATGCTGTTTCGCAAGTCGCTGCGAGGAAAATAAAAAAAAAAAAAAAACAAAAAAAAGTAACATATGAAGTTTCAAACGTCATCGTGTTCTGAGAAAGGGGGGCAAAACAAATAGGTTCCTTACACGTTGATATTTGTCTGTTGTGAGAGACAGAGTGTTAATAAACGTGTTTTCTTCTGTCCAATCAGTCAAATGCAATTTGTGTTGACACAGCTGTACCAATAGCAACGGGTAATTTAATTTTTGGCTGTTTAAAAATGAACTTAACAAGTGGTCCATGTTGCTCAGCCACCCAAAATATTCTTGCATAAGCGCGTTGGTGCCGTACACCTCGCTTCCGGCGGGCAAAGCTCGAATCGACGAAAGAAGATGAAAGCTCCGGCACCCGCACTAAAAGGCAAACGCGAAAAGACTGAATAAAGGAAAACATCCGTCTTAACGAATCCACACAAGGAGCAAAGATACCGAATGCACAAATATGCGACTATGCAAAACTAACAAATTTCGTGTGCTTTTAAAAGAAAAGCTCTGTATGATTTGCATGTGTTTAGTTTGTGGATTTCGCTTCGAATGTACCCGAATTTCCCTGACATGTTAAGTGCATAAAATGTATGCAAAATTTTCTTGACATTGTTCCGGGCGCTGCAATACCATCTGCCGTTGAAAGACAATATGGGATGTTTGAAGATACGATTTCACTGCCTGAAGGTTCCATTTGTTCCTCTTCGTTTTTTTCTCCCTCGTCTTTTCCATTCGTCTGACTCTTTCCATCACTTTGGATACACATAAAGTAGTATCATTCATTCCGAATAAACAGAGACTTTATCGAATTGCAATATAAGAAGTTGCCTCATCTTGTTTTATTTAGACAACCAATTTTTACAAACAAATTTACAGTCGCGCTGTCTTCTTGATTTCCATTTTGCTGTTCGGTCCGGCGTTCGTACTCCGCTTTATGTGGCTCATTATTCTCAGTATAGACGAAGGAGTTACGCCCGATATCTTCCGCGCCGCTGCCAACTGCAATATTAAAATGCTATCAGTCTTTTGACACCACGGATTATGAGCTGAACGTTCAAATTGATTATTATGGCTTACAGTTTCTGGCCGGCTTTCCATTAGTTTAGACTTCTCTTCATTCGAAAGTTTCAGCGTATCTCTGCAATCAATAAAAATTGTTATTCACTAGTTGAAACAAATTGATCAAAAAACTTGATCTAATAAAATCAAATTGACCAACATTTAAACTTCCTTTGAAATCATTACTTACAGTTGGTAATCAAAGTCTTGCGGGATTTTCATATTTTCATATTTCTGGTACTCCAACATTTGTTCCTGCTGCATTGAAACTGGTCGGGAATAAATTGCCTCAATCTGAAAGCAACATTTTAATTTAAAAATTTTTCATTCAAAATAATGAAAACAAAATTCGTAACAATTAAGATACCTTTATCCTACGAGATATGGAAGGTGATACGGAAACAAACCCAAATGTTCCAGGGAAAGCAGAAGCGATCTGTTCATATTCCAAATTGAGATTCGGAAAGCTTAATAATTCGAACGCAGTTTTGCTTCCGCTAAAAGAAGCAGCTGTCATTCGTATCTTGGTTTTTCTCCATTCTGTTTTCGATCTCGAGATTGACTTTAACAATTGCAGCACCTCGTGCAGGGTGTTCAAACAATTTTCCGTCGCTATCCAACGTTTATCGGAAACACAGCCAACTTTGTATCCCTTCTCGGTAAGCCGTTCGTCGGCATTGTCGGGTCGAAGGCTCAGACGAAACTCTGCTCGGCTGGTAAACATCCGGTAGGGTTCGACTGTACCTTGAGTTACAAGGTCGTCGATAAGCACTCCTATGTATCCTTCCGCGCGATTTATGACTAGCGGTGGTTTCTGAAGGACCTGTAAATTAGAACCACGAGATGAATACAGTTTCAAGGCAACGTCTCTTCGGAGGATGCAAAAAGGACAAAGTTTACACCTTCATTATCCCTGACACGATAATCAGAAAGTTAACTACAAAGTAAAAGCTTCTAATATTCAAACAATTGAACTGTTATCATAATTCACCTTCGCAGCTGCGTTCACGCCGGCTATTAAACCCTGAGCTGCTGCTTCTTCGTATCCAGTGGTACCATTAATTTGTCCAGCGAGAAACAAACCCGACACTTTCTTCGTTTCTAATTCGTGATTTAGTTCTCGTGGATCTATGTAATCGTACTCCACGCCGTATCCAGGTTTCACTTAAAGAATCAGAACCATTGAAGAGATACAGATGGGCAAAGATTTAATTTAGGGGACTCTCAAGTAGAATCCCTCAAGTTGTTTTTAATGAAATTGTCTGATACTTCTAACAGAAGTTCTTTGTTTCGAAAATGAATTTATCAAATATTATTTGCTTAAGAGTCTCCTTAATTTGTATTTATTTATTATTACTGTTATTGAATTCTTTTCATAGATACCTATTTTAACATTTTCACAGCCAACGACGTGTCTCATCAGTTCTTCTTGTTTGTCTTCTGGTAGGGTGCAAGACATCCCCTGAGGATAGATGACATCAGAATCGAGTCCCTCAGGCTCCAGCCAAACCTGATGCTCTGTTTTATTGAATTTGAGAACTTTGCTTTCAATACTCGGACAATATCGCGGTCCGTTGATCTCCTCGGTTACGTGACGGTTACAGTGCAGATTGTCGCGTATTATTTTACCAATTCCGTCCGTCGTATAGGTGATGTAACATTTTAGTTGCTTCTCGTAGGGCAGCCACACCGTCTCGTTCATAAATGAAAATGGCTCTGGTATTCTGTCCGGCTCGTTGAGTAAACATTTCGAAAAGTCGATCGTGGATTTGTCTAATCGAGGTGGTGTACCTGCAATTTGGATTTTGGTTTCCTCATTAATGATTATGTACATTGTAGCGGTAACTCGAGAAGTATTGATTTCCCTCATTAGAGGAAAACTAATCAACGATATTCCAAATTCAATTACGAGATTTCATTTCTGAAATTGTAGAAGAAAAAAAAAAGAATGAGGGAAACAAAATAAAGCTTTTACCTGTCTTAAGCCGACCCATTCGAAAATTTAATCGCTTTAAAGTATTTGCCAATCCGATACTCGGCTCATCATTGAGTCGACCCGCGGGTCTAATTTCCAAACCAATATTGATCTGGCCGTTTAAGAATGTTCCAGTTGTTATCACAACAGCATCGCTTAAAATCTTCTTTCCATTTTCTGCGGAGAACGAAGTTCGGTTCAAGCAGCTGAACGATTGCGACTTATTAAAGCCAGTCGTGGTCAAACTTCTACTCACTTAAAATAATTCCTGTACACTTTTTCCCGGTTTCATCCAGGATCAAATCTTCCACCGACGATTCCTCAATTTCTAATCTCGGGGTACTGAACAGTTCCTCTTGCAAATGCTTTTTGTAAAGCTCGCGATCAATTTGCGCCCTGTAGCCCCATACCGCTGGACCTTTCACTCTGTTTAAAACTTTGTAATGAATGCCGGAAATGTCGCAGATTCTGCCACACAAGCCATCCAGAGCGTCGACTTCCTTCATCAAGTGTCCTTTTCCGATCCCTCCGAACGACGGATTGCATGACATCTCAC
Organism: Trissolcus basalis; assembly: GCA_025266255.1. Taxonomy (NCBI): domain Eukaryota; kingdom Metazoa; phylum Arthropoda; class Insecta; order Hymenoptera; family Scelionidae; genus Trissolcus; species Trissolcus basalis. Next base: position 108,076 of record JAAMPD010000105.1, read on the forward strand.
CTGTAATTACAAAGTTTCATCAAGAAAAGAACAAAATTGTCTCTAGTTTATCGTTTTTTTTTGTTTAATTAACAAACATTTGGAAGTTAATTTCTTTGGCCAGAGACTTGTAGTTGAAATATAAAGTTGTGGTTGTAAGTAATCGGTTTACCAATCGTGCTCTTTTTGTGTGTGACCAGGAGCGTTTTTGCTCCCATCCGCGAAGCAGCTGCACATGCCTCGGTCCCGGCGTGTCCCCCGCCAATAACAATGACATCGAACTTTTTGTCATCGCTCGCTAACGTCCTAACAATTTGGCGATAAAATTTCACGTTCAAAAAAACAACAGGCAACTTTGGCTTTGTCAGAAACATTATTAACAAAGTTCATTCACGAAGTCAGTGTGTAAATGATTTCCTTCATTATCTGCAAGAAAATTATGAATTTTTCAGATTCAGTTTTGAATGTAGACATCGGTTGCGGTCAGTTTTCTATGAACGTGGATGTATCTCATGACTTTGTGAATCTTTGGCAAGATGACCCTGTGGCAGAGGTCAAGTTTGTTCGTGAACTCGAGATCTTGGTATTTGAGATTGTTCAAAAAAGCGATGACGAAATTGAAACAGTTGAACGACTGTTCTTGGTAATTCTCACTGGTCCAGATTGGGTCTGACACTGTGTCCAGTAAAATTTGATCCCAATGGTCAAACCACGACTCCGGCACGAGATTTATAGCGGCACAGTTTGTCCACATCTGATAATCATTTTTAATAATTCCGTGTCTGTCATATTCATAAATGTCGCCTTTCGAATCGACGATGGCGATGTGAAGGTCATCCAAGAACTCGTAATCTGTGAGAAATGATCCGCGCGATGGCCTTATTATTATTGTTGTTGGAGATTGTGTTGCGTTGACAAATGGAAAGGGCAGTTGAAATGGCGGTGTCAAATAATCGGTCAGAGGCTGATCACAAACTGGACAAGTTGTCAGGAACGTTTTGTAGTATACCAATTTGGAGCAGTGATTAAAACAGGATACCGACGGGATTGAGTGCACTGACATTTGGCAAAAAGATTGATTCTTGGATCAATATTTAATTGATGCATTAAAAATTTTAAATGAATATTTAACAAGTTTGAAGTTTATAAATTATTAAGATTATTATTTTTGAGTGATGAAATGTAGTTCTGTTTTGATCTAAAACTACTCTTAGAGGTTAAGAATTTAAAGATGATGATTCGAGAGAACAACAAAACACTTGTCAAAGAATCAATTTACGAGAAACGATAATGATGACAAACAGTTTATTCAAAATATGTCGTCTTTGTACTGACGTTTTGAGTTTGATAATAATAGAGGCACTTTTTGAAGTAACTTTTTTTGAAGCAACTGTGAGCACGTTTGTTTATCTACTGTGTTGTCGATTTGTGGCGACCCCTGGTGATCAAATGGAAAAGCTTTCACACTGATAACTCTCTTATAAAATTTCTGGTAAGAAATGAATTAAAAATGAGTTTTTACAAATGAACAAGAAATTCAAGTAGTCATAATTTTCCGTTTAATGAATGAATAATGGAATTGACCATTCAATTTAATTTGATTTGAAATCAGTGTAAAAAATGGATTGACTTTAGAAGTACCAACATTTTATAAAAACAAAACATTTTACTATTTGTTGAATTAATATTTTATCGTATACTGAATAATTAATTTTATTAGCAGAAAAAACTCGCGTGTATTATAAGGTAGCTTGAATTTTTTATAATAAAAAAAAATACATTCAATAGAACAGATTTGATCAATTTTACATCACAAAAAATCAATGTTTTCTTCCTATCAATCTTAATTTCACTGAATTATTGAAATAACAAAACTTCTGCCATAAATATTAAATTTTATTTTGTATCTATTTTATTTAAACTTGTTATATCTGTATCTGAAAGATTTTTTCAAGTTTATATAATGATATAAGTACGATGAAATCATAAGTTTGTGACTTATATATCGCAATAATGAGTTTATCAATGAAAAGTTTTGAAAACTTTACAGGATAAGACGGGATAAAAATGATCAGTAGGGTAAAAATAATGAGCTTGTGTATTATTTTACATGCAATTTAAAACAACGTTCCAATTCAACAGAATAAAACTTTATTAAAGTCTATCATAAATAAAATATAATAAACTTGTTTGAACAAAATTTTTAATTGATTTTCTTCCTTTTAATTATTGCAAATGAAAAGTAATTAATTGTTCAAGACAAACTAATTATAAGAAATTTCATACTACGAAACAACAGTTATTCACTGAAAGATATAATAAAGAATGACTTGCATTTATAAAAGTTATAAAAATGATTAAATAAATAAAATAAAATAAAATGAAACAAGTGATATTTCTGGTAAAATAATTATTTATAAGAAAAAATGTTTTGACAATTCGATGGGATCTGTAACGTCGGTAACTTCCGCTTCGTCATGACCTTAAGACTGCAAACAGTAATGGTTTTGATCGACGTAGTAAGTGTGATTGTTGTGATGGTTAGCGAACGGTTCACGAAAGAGCGCGGCGCTGTGGCAGCAACAGTCGCAGCTTCGCCGCAGTCGCAGGCTCGCAGCTGATCTTGGGTGCTGCTGGCGTGGTCCGTGGTGCGCGCGATTCACCTGTGCATTAAGGGATTAATTGGGCGCGTTGGTGGCGCCAGTGCGTGCAGTCGTGATGATAACGCCGGAGCCGCGCTAGTGGTACGCGGCGTTTCGTCCAGTGCTCTAGAGGCGTAAAATTTTTCGCACAAACAATTGCTGACATTCCTTCGGTCGTTCGGGTTAGGCTTATGAGTGAAAGGACAGGTCACACGCTGACACGCTCGATTTCGCCGCGGTGCATCACCGGCGTTCGTCAGTCGCGACTCTAACTTCCAACTCGAATTGTTTTTCAATTGTTTCAAACGCCAACCGGTCGACAATTTTTTTTTCTCATCAGAAGAGGAACCGAGCCGGCACGGACCAGTTTTCTCGTAACGTGACTTATTTAAAGTAGCGCGCTGCGCGACCGAAGGTGACTGACACCTGATGCGTCAATGACCATACCACGCATGTGAGTCCCGCTTTTCGCTCAACTTACAACTTCTGCACACGTTATTCGTTTGTACCCATGGCGTACACGCGACAACTCGCAAGTTTTACGCATAACCATCAAAGTCAACAACAACATTATCATTTTGCACGATAAACTTGTCTATGATTCATGTCTTTGTAGATAAAGCAATTGTGTTACAAGATACTTACATTTCAATTATTATTTTTGGCCATTAACAACAACAACAACAACAACATTATCGTTTGTACGATAACCTCTGTAAGATTTAAGTCTTTGTAGATAATAGAATTGCGTGACGAGTTATTCACATTTGAACAAACAGAGTATTGTTGTTGAGGATCTGGTTCTGGGCATTACAGAGAAATACGGAGCATTACAGTAGACTTAGAGAATAAACTTGAACGAGGAGAAAAAAAAAAGAAAGGAAAGAAAAAAACAGCTGTTATCAAGCGGTCTCGTTTGAGTTCATGAATGAAGTGACTTAAGAAGGAGGAAAGAAAATTAACGAACTTCTTTTTGTTTGTTTATTGTTTATGTACTTTCGGTAAAGTCATTTTTATTCACTTCAGGAGTTGAATTGAAAGAATATGAATTACACTGCTCGAGACAACAATTTGGAAAGTTGTGACATTTCACGAACCACCGGTAAAAAAGTCTAAGTAACGAAGCTTTTGAACTTTTGGCTCATGGGAATTTCCGTTTCATCATATCAGATTGACATGCATATTTCATTTTTGAAATGACACGTTACATTCTTGAATGGTTGTGGAAAAAAAAACAACAATTAACATGGGAATGGAACGGAGCTCATGCCGTTATAAAGTCGATCGGTGTTGGTTTCGTGTGACAGGTATAGCAACGCTGGTGTGTCTATGATTATTTTGTTTGGGTTTTTTTTCTCTCTTAATCTTAAATGGTCAGTGTATCTGTACTTTGTTTTCGTTGTTTGTCGGTAGTCTTGTTTTTTTGGACAAGCTTTGAAAATGGATCAACGAATGACCAAAAGCGTCAGAGCTTGCAAAAAATATAGTTAAAAAGTTGTTTGGTATCAAATTCGCTTCCTTTGTAAAACATGATCCTGAAACAAACTTTTATAGACAAAAAAATGTAAAGCGTATTTAGTTTAATGAAGGATCCGACAGAAATAAATATGAAAATTGCACGGAGAAAAAAATTTTCCGGTTGTTATTTTAGTTAATTAAAACAGGCTGCAAATGTTGATTATAAAAAATATGGAAAACAATTATTTTTAGGATTTAAAATTCCTAGAGATGTAACGGAGGATTTGAGCGAATTTTTTTAACTGCGTTGTGTTTAAAATAACATTTAGCTTAAATGTTTATATTTTTATAATAGGATTTTCTGCGGAAAGCGCTTTTTCCTTTTTCCATTCAAATTGTACGAGCCGTTATAAAGTCAACGTGGAAAAATGTGCTATTCCTCACAACAGTTTTCTCCACTAGTAGGGATGTATTTTCAGCGAACTTTGAATTTTCATATCTCAACTTTTACCGTTGTTCAACTTTTGGAAAATTTCAGAAACCATTCAAATCCTCTTACAGAACATAAATCTCAAAAGTTTCATCCATTTTGTACAACATTCGACTTTGCGCAAGTCCCGCTTCAACATCGTTTTATCGTTTTAATCATCGAAAAAGTCGCGAAGAAAAATAATACTCTTTTTTTCTTGCAAATCATGCATCGTGTTTTGTCTATTAATATTTCATACAAACTGCTTATCTTATATATGTTTTGACTTGGGAACACTTTTTTTTCCCATACTTTTAGAATTATTCAACATCGCTCATCAATTTTTCAAAAACCCGTCGGAAACTTCGTTTAAACTCCAACCACGATAATTTTTTAGTTCCCCTCTGAATTTTGTTTTAATTTCAGACGACAAACACTTTTTTTTCATCGCGGGATGATTAATTTCGAAATGAAAATTTAAATTTCACTCGAGTTCAAAGTGTTATTAAAATATAATTGCTTTACTAAATTATATCAACAAACCTGTAATACTATTTTCAATTCGAGATTAACTTCCAACTGCAACGAAGAATTGATCGGGCAATCAAGTCCGTCGGCTATGGTCGGTGTAAACAAACGGATAGCCAAATTGGCCTATTAATTGAAATTAAACGTTCATCAAAGTTCGCATGCACAAGTTTTAACATCAGTTTGATCTTAGCGATCGTCGTATAGCGTCGTGCTCTATTTGCACATTGACGTAACAATCTGGGAAACATTCGTATAAGTGAAAACAAGTCGACAAACTTTTTATTGTATCTGAAGTGAAAGTACGGCAAAAATGTTTTACGTGAGTCATCCGCGTCGGCGGTTTTATGACTCCGCTCGATTATACCCATCCAAGCGCGAGGATTCGCGCGATTTTCAATTTCAAATGATCGGGCGAGAAAAAATGATGTCTTTTTTGCTTTCAGAGTTTTTTTGTCAGCACAAAAAAAGTCAATCATTGGTAGACAAAAAAATGAACAAATGAGGCAGAGTTTCGGCTTTGTGAACATTTTTTGTTCCTGATTTAATGATGCTCTTCACCTAAACACTTCCACCCTGCATTTTCTACAACCCGAGAGCTGCGTGTATATTTTCGCCCTGCCTTTCAACGTTTTTCTTTTGTTTCGAAATGGGTTTTCTGCTGTGCAATATCAGCGAGCCCGCCAACTATTAGAATCAACATTCGATCAATCCTTCATTTAATTAAAGTCAAACTTTTTGTACGTCAAATCAAATTAATCGAACAAACGAAAAGTTTTTCACCTAACTAATCAAGATTTATTTCTGAGTAATCAAATTTCCCTCTCGCTCTCTCTCTCTCTCCGACGGCTGAATGTATAATCGGTAACAATTATTATCATGACATCGGCAAGCAAGAAATGTTTTGCAAACCGTCAATAATGTAAAGATCGTTCTGATTCCATCCTCCGAGAAACATCACTTTAGTATTCAAATTGGATTCGCTTGAAATCTTAATGTGTTTGCTTTTGACTTCTCAGATTACGCTACGTCGTACGACTTATAAAACACAAGCCAAATATTTGCTCTGATTGTGAAAAATTTGCTCTCAAAGTTTCACATCGAAAGTTCCGCCTTCTGTCTCGGGGCGAACAATTTATCGTGTATATACATTCAGCACAAAGTTATAAAAGTCGTTTAATTCACCCAGCGAATCGCACCAATTGAAGCTCTCTGGTGCTTTTCAGTGCATCAAAACTCATCACCTCTCTCTCTCTCTCTCTCGCTCGCTCTTACACACATGCTCCGGACATTTGTTTTCATTAACAATGCACCGGTTTGCGTTTCAGCTTGGTGCTTCTTGATTTGCTTGGCCGCTTGTATATACTGTTTGACTGGCGCAGACGTGGGCAAATAAACGCAAAGAAGTCTGGAGAATTCGAATCGCGCCCGGTGTATTGTGAACTGTAAAGAAAACGGAAAGACTTTTTGTGTGATGGACGATAGCTGCGCCGGGGGACGAGAGAGTGCGAAGAGAAATATGCTGGATTGTCAATGGTGCAATTTTTTTCACACCCCTGTGCAAATATATTTTAAAGTGAGAAAAAAAATGGCAAAAATGTTGCCCTTCTTTGGAATCCATTCTTCTTTCGAGAAAAGCTTTGATTCATATAGAAAAATAAAATGCTGTTTCTTTTAAATTTATCGTCGGTATATAAAATATAGTTAGAATTTAATAATAACAGTTGGAATGATAAATATAAAACGAACAAAACATGTAGGAAACAATTGTTGTTATGAACATCCGGCCGGTACGAAGGGCTGTCGAGTTGAAATCTATTTTGAGAGCGTTCTGTTAATGAAATAGATATTAAACCGAGCAATACGTCAAGTGTTTGAAGCCACGTATATACTACTGGGGGTTTTATCGTGCTCATGAATAACGGAGCTATTTCATGGTTCAATAGTGACCATTTACTGTCCGCCGCCACTTGATCTCATTATGATCACTTTCGTCGACGTCACGCGACAGAGATAAACACAGAACTCTTGGCAAAGCACTTTTCATCGCTCTTCAGCGAAACTTTTGCGCAACGGATTAATTTTCGTTTTTTCCGCAGTTTCCCATAGTTATATAATGGCGCAGTTACGTTCGGTCAGATAATTGAGCTGTCTCTGCACGATTTTCAATATCTTAATCGAGTTCGCGCAAACACAACTCACTTATTCAGCAGCGCCAAACTTGTGGGGCACTGGAGAATTTCCTAAGCGTCACATGTTTGCTTTGGTCGACAAGGGAAGCTGCTCATTCCAACTCGGGCGCAAAGTCTTCAACGCGAAAGTTTGCGCGAAACCACCTGCGTCCAGCCCCAGGATTCAAGACTGACATAGTGACGGGAGCAAAAGAAAGACTGATGTCCTGTGGATGAGCAATCTTTTTTTCTTATTTCTCAGAAGTTTTTGCTGAAGTTTTGTCGGGTTTAATGAAAAGGTAAGGAACGTGAACGCGAAATCAATCACGGTTTTGATATTTTTTTTGTGACTTTTGGAAATCCTGATTTCTATTTCATGCGATAGGTCGAAGTGACAAAACAGTTCAGGGGTCATCGAACACCAGAGATTAATCAGTCGATGGGATGTCGACGTGGCGCGGTCCTGGTTCTGAATAATTTATCGGTCAACTTGTGTATGTGCGCACATAAGCAAAGTTAACAGGGTCCTCTACTCACACAATCTGTCACCGCGTGTCTTGTATGGCGTCGGCTACGTCAAGGAAAATGGCATAAATGTAATTAACCGTCAGCTCTCATCAATCTCTAACAGGTAGTTATCGACGATCACGCCCTTTGCTATCGTGATGATGAGTTTACAACTGCGATTCACGTTCTAGCCCATGTCGAAGATGAGATGCTCTCCCTGTCTCTTCACCTGTCACTTTCCAGCTCATTCTTTTTCATCCCCTACGGTTTTTTTTTTTGTTTTTCCACACAAAACTTGAAGTTTATGGACTTTTATTTGCCATCGGAGTAGTTGCCCGACTCTCTGGCCAATCAGATAATCATTTTGCTTGGCAACAAAAGTTCTGACAACATTTAAAAAGCCAAAGCGGAAAACTGATTGTAGTATCTCAGACAGAGAAAAGGCTTATTTGAACGGATACAAATGTTGTTCTATTGATGAGTTGAAAAGTGCAATTTAATAGTTTTAAATTGAAAAAGTTATGCCAATTACCAATTATTATATTATGATTTAAATAATCGAACAATTCAAGACGAGTAGTTGGAATTATGAAATGATTTGTTATAACAAGTTTGATAGAACAGCGGTTAGAGATTCGATCCTCCACTTTGAAGTTAAGTGTTCGAAGCTCGGTGACTATCGATTTTGGATACTTAATTTAAAATCAACTTTTCGTGTCTAGGAGTATCCGAACGATTTATTTTCAATAATGATTATACCACAATTTCGAACTTTGTTATAAAAATAGTTCCGCAGACCTTTGGCTTCGGGTGATGTGAATTTCCGATCACGTTCACGATTCAAAATTCAAAACCATCTAGTGTTTCGAAAATTTTGGAAAATTATCGAAAAAAAAACCTAGTCCAACTACACCATCTAACTCAATAATAATTCGGCTAACTGGTTAATTAGTTGCAATCAGTGAACCATAAAGTTTCGTCCGCGCGAATTACTATGCGGAATCAGTATTCGCTTAGTTACGAAATGGAATCCTCTTTCAATTTATATAAGACCTATTCGGAATCTGAGTGTATATGTGTATAGAGATAGAGGACAGCTTTAGAATGCACGGGCAATGCAGACCGCCTAAAATGTAAATTTCGGGAACATCAAGAAAACGATCGCAGGTTGTACAAAGAGAATGAGAGAGAGATGGAGAGTCCGAGAGAGAAGCAGAGAGCAAGGACCCAACATGTCTGGTAAATTTTGACCGGTCAAGCGATCCCCGAAGCCCTATGGTAGAAATAATTACTTCATCTTGTTCGCAGATTGGTTAATTTCGCGCGAATACGCTGCTGCAGATTTGGGTTATCATTAGTCGAGTTTGACTGCAGTTCGCGTCATGTGCCGTTTGCTTACGTGACTTAACTAAGAAATGCACCGAGGCCATTGTCGTGGCATCATCGCACCCTCTTCAACGTGTAATCAGATACACGCTCCTCAGACTATACCGTTCCGTTAATTTCGCGTCCAGTGAAAGATCTCTGGGTCTAATGTTCGAATTCGACTCGTCTTCAATTAAAAGAATTCAAGAAAAAGTTACCAAAACTTTCGTCCTGTAACTTTCCAAACTCGAAAGAGCCAAATAGAGAAACGTAAAAAATAAAATCAACTTTCTGAAACAAAATAACATTTTTAGATGCGAGATCTTCTTCTTCCTCTCCTTTTTTTTCTGTTATTTTTTGTTCAATTACAGAATTAATGAACAAGTTACTCGACTTCTATTTTTTTAACTTCCAAACTACACGCAGCCTATAATCACAAGGAAAAAGACAGAATAAACTTTTCGAAACGGAAACAACATTTTTATATATACCACTTTTTTATCTATAATTTGTTTTGTTTTTCTTTCATGTTTTTTTCTTGCGCTTTTGTCTTTTTTAATTGGAAAGAACGAATTCCCATTTGGATAATATTTTAGCGAGTTCCGAGTGAACAATTCTGAATAATTTTTATATAGGCGCTAATTATAGATTCCGTTGAGTCCAGTCGAGTTGTTAATATCGTGTGTTATTTCGAGAAATTCGAAAGGTCTTTTTAAAAAAAGGTATCGATCAGTCGATATTCTGTTTGGTTTCTCATGATTTGTTGTTTGTCTTGTTTACTGATGCTTGGTATTAAAAATCGCCCATTGTTCCAATATTTGTATGTTTTATTGAAAGTAAAAAGACCGGAGTCGCAAAACAATCATCAGAAATAAATACACAGGAAACGGAGAGGTGTGTATATAGGTATATCAGTGTGTACCGTTCTGAGTGACCATTACGGTCACGATGATGTTTAACATACACAGCAATGCACGACGCTCCGTATGTACTACACGCAATCACAGAACGGTATATACCTATATGCTATGTGGCCACATCAAGAAATGTTTCCCGCCGGATCAAGTGATAAGCCTGAAGGCAACTTGTCGCAATTTTCTTCTCATCGCTCCACATTTCTGCTGCTTTTTAAACGCGAGTGTTATTTGTACCAGGTATAATAAAAGGTACTGACGACACTAACGTGTCGGATAAGCTTCTCTCTGTGCCGTGTATTCTCTCTTTTAGACAATGCCGCATCTGACATGAGACGTTTTTTTACACTTGGTGTCGCGGAATTTCAGTCATGATTTATCTCTGCTTTTCAAACCCATTCATACATCCGCGCGAATTAATTTCATCCCGCGTGTTATAAAAAAAATTTTGAAAAACCGCAAGGAAATGAAAAAGAGGTCCTACAATTTTATTGAGTCGTGAGAGCACATTGCTGGACAATATTTAAATATGATAAAGCGATGCAAATAAGAGCGTAGTTGATTTGATAATGTAAATACACGCGACCGATTGCGAGTTTATGGAATATGTATTGTCTTTACTTAGTAAATATAGTACGCTGTTTGCGTTCAACGGTGAAGTATATGCTCGCTGATATGAATCGATTAAAGTACTGCTTTTTGTGAGCAGCTCTTCAGGTGAGCCGTAACTTTTGCGATATGTGTACATTATTATACAAATATGGGAGTGCGCCGAGTTGCTCTAATGAAATATAATTAATTGTGGAGAAAAAAAACTTTTGCAAGGCACGGCAGGTCTGCTTTTTATGCTTGCTGGAATGTGGATGTGGAATTTGGAGAAAAAAAAGTTACTTCAATCATTATGAGAGACCAAGGATCCTTTGCAATTGCTAAATTCAATCGGACGTTGGGAACATGAAAAATCAGAAATTGAAAGTTGAACGATTCTCCGGTTTTTTGTTATTTTAAAAGACAATCGAGATGGAGACATGAAATTACAAAGTTTGAGCGACTGCACTTTCGTGTGTTTCAATTATTCAACGTTTTTTCTTCGATTAATATCGAGCTTTCGATAAATATTCAAATAATTCAATTGAATGATAATGAAGATGTTTGAGAGCTCCATTTTGTAATATCGTGTCATATTGGATCTGTCTGCCTCGATATTTAATTTGTATGATATAATATTGGGGGATTACTCGGAGCGTCATATCAAGGAAATATTTATTGGATGACGGCGATAGGTTTATTGCTCGACAATAGGTTACTTCGGCATGATACTGATTGGATTGTAATTAGTAACACCTATCCGAGCCAATTAAGAGCTTATGATAATGAGAACTGGGAAATCCGTTTAATACGGAGACGCTTCGATCGTACCCGCTGCAAACTAAACTTCTCTAGTTGCACAAGCACTATTTCGGCTTGCATGCAAATTAATTTTTTTTACGCTCAGAGAAACACCGGAAAAAGGAGTACCGTATCTACAAAATAAAAACTTGATGCATAAATGCATAAATCGAAACCGCACGATGTTTTTGAAGCTAAATTGCTGTTGCGCACAGCTCATCGACACTTAGTACTGAAAATCTCTTCCCGCATGAAAAAAATTGTTCGACCACAAAAAACTGAACGGTAATGAAAAATTATTTTTACATCGAGCACTAAATTTGAGAGGATATATACCCATGAAGTACGCTCTGTGCGATGACCGCGAGCTGAAATTGCAAGTTTTGACGTCTATAACTCTTCGGAATGATTTGTCGGATTTAAATTCGTGGCGTTTTATCGAGCGGATCATGTTTTGTCAATTTTGATGGTGGAGAGTAAAATTATCGAATTAAAATTATTTATTCGCAGATTTGGGTCATGCTTAAAAATGGATTGAATTAAAATTGTTTGTCCTTCGTTTTGAAATCCCTCGCTTCAAACGTAATATAACAAATTGAATTACCGACAATTATACAAAAAAACTTGTCAACAAAAATAAAAAAAATAAAACTTGTAATTAGCGCTTTTGTCATGTACGGTAAATAAAGTTAGTTGACGAAAAATGCTGTGTCTCGGTCATACAAGATGTCTATTTACAAATTTGTAAAAATTTGCAAAACAAAAAAATAAGCGAAGCAATTAACAGCGCAGAGTATGAAATCATTGAAAATGAAAAATGAACTTTAAATCACGCACTCCAGCTTATATTTTATGCTGTGGATTTTTTGTTTTGAAAAAAAGTATATATTTGAATGGTTAAATGCCTACATTGAAAAGATAATACTCGGTGAAAAATAATCCTAAAGATATGAATGAAAAAAATAAATGAAAACGTTGTTTGAAAATCGTTCGATATATTTTATCTGTTATCGCAAAACTTATGCTACAGCACACTTCATCACGTTGTTCAAGATTAGTGTTCGAAAGCCATAGTTATCGGTTGAAGTCGGTTACGTATTGGTTTCGGCGATGCATCGTGGTTGCTCGTAATACTTGACATTCCAAAGATATATGAATCATCGCTTCTAGTTTGCGTATCCTGTTTTCGCGTCCAGAGTCAGCGTAATGCCAGACACCTCGTCATTCGAAAATCGAGAGTGATCAAATTGCTTCCGCGCGTCAGTCCTTTGCTGAGAATTTACCGCGTGTGACAGCTGGTTAATCAGAGCAGACTGTACGGCGCTCTCAAATTGACGTTCTTTTTTTTTCCTTTTCAGTCTCGTACAAAAAAAAATTATCACGAGGGTCAGAATGTAACCAGAGAATTTAATTTGAACGACTCACGCAAATTTAATCACTTGTTATCCCTGAATCGTCAAAAATCCTCAACACACGGAATATCCGACCTTCTGTATATATCCGAGCGAGAAAAAAAGGAACGATGCAAATGCGAGAACGAAATGCTTGAAAGTTTCAAAAAATGGGAAATATAAAGTTGGTTGTAGATGGGGCAACAGTAAAAAGTGATAGAGCAGTAAAAAGTATAGATTTGTCTCTTGTATAGGGAAGAAGCAAAAATTCTGAAAGTTCAATCTCACGTTGACTGTTTTAAATTATGTATGTGCACTTAAGTGAAGTGCGACTGAAGTTGCAATGTATCGTCCTTAGCTGGTGCGGCCATGGGCATAAAATTGACGATCGAGAAATGTCTATGCTCGAAAAATGTATATCCAACCACTGACAAAATTTTCCGTCATTGCATAACTGAATTTTTCTGGTCGCGTGAATGAAAAACAGAATTGATGTTTGTTTTATCATTTCGCGTTTATCATTTTTTTTTACGTTTCCGGGGCATATAATTTTTCATTTATAATAATATACAATAGTAAGAAAAATGACGTAATGATTGTACGTTATGAAATTTTCAATTGGAATTATTCGATTCAAATTGATTCGAGTATTGATTAGTTTATCATACTCACTCTTAACAACTCATGCACATTGTTATTGTAATATAAAAAAATATTCTGAATCTGGCAAAATAACAGCTTTGTAATGCGAGATTTTATAAAAATATTCTCGTTCCGAACGCATTAGAGAACAATCGTGATCCTTTCCGTATCATTTGAGCGTGAAACTGATCAATAACCATTTTAAAAAACATTATTATCCTGGAAAAAATTCTCGTGAAAAGGGGCGTTTAATGATTTGTAAAAACCGATAATTGACAAAGTTTATATAAGCCCGTCAAGCGAGAACTTCAAGAATTACGACGTGTTTGATAAAAATTTAATACTTGAGAAAAATCACCGCGGATAAATAATATTTTTTTCGTCTGCCCTTAATTTCGCAAAAAAAATGTATATCGGGTCGTTTGAATTTAAGACGTCTCGTGCTGCTACTTGGCAGCAATTCGGAATAACGTAAACAATCGAATCGATCGCAAAAAGACATCAGACGCTAATAATTTCGCCCGCTCTGTAGAAATATAAAGTTATGTGGTCGTGAAATTTTATGTACGGTCTATAAAACTGACGAACTCTTGCTTTAGCATTATTCATTCCCCCAAGGGAATTACAAAATATGTCGAATTCATGCTGTGTAAACAATGCTTGTATACATTTTGATAATGTATACGTTGCTGGGAAATTACCTATAAAAATTTACTTCAACAAAGTTTTTTTTCTTTCTTTTCATTTCATTTTTGAGGAGTAAATAAACTTGTCCATGGATCCGCAGTAAACAAAATGTTTATATAATGCGAACAAACTGCAAAGCTTATCAAAAGATCGCATTCCTCCTTTTTGTTAGGCAAATGCCAAGCAAATGTGTCGCATCAGTATTGCAAGCACGCGTGACGCATTCTTGCAGTTTTCCATTCAATGAATCACAGTTAGATTTCAACCCAAAAAATTGTTATAGACAAAAAGCGAAATAAGACAGGACGAAAAACTAATTTGTCAACCACGTGACAGGTTCGATTGAGTTTTTTCATAACTGCGTTTTTGGGGAAAAAAACAAAAAGAATTTTAGTTAAAAAAAAATTGTCTAAAATACAATTCAGCGTTTGAATTTCCATTTGAATGCACATGTGCGTTGATTTTGAACTCAATTTTTCATTAAATATGCATGACGAAATAACATCGAAAAATCATCTCGAAAATTCCGTCTGGCGCAATTGCGAGAGTTCATTTGGAATCATAAATTGAAATCATTATTTCAAGAATAATATGTGTTTCTCGTGGAAATAGTTTGTGTTTGTTTTCAAACATGCTCTAACGAAGACGAGCATAATTTCAACAATGCCCATCACTGAAATCATCGTTTTCATTTCAACCGACGTAATTTCGAATAATGTAACTTTCTATCGACGGAGTTCTCGGTGATTTCAAGCGTATGGCGCATACAGGAATGCTATATTGATTGATTTGTGGCAATGTACGACTGATTGTTCAAGAACCATAGCGATTGATCAGCTGCGCAGGGTTATGCCAAAGTCCTTATTCCAAGGAGCCACCTGCTATTGTGATTTGACTAATTATGCATGTAAATTATTATTTCTCGAAAGTGCATACTGTTGACATTCAAACCAATATTATACATAGCAATTTTGCATCCATTTATAACGAAACCTCAAACTATCATGCTATAGAATTATTCACATTTTTAGATACACTTTCCACGAAAAAAAAAACCATCGGAATTGAAATTACTTTTCGTTCCCGTTTTTCATGTTACTTTGAGCTTCTTGATTAAAAAAGAGTTCCCCTTTTAAAAACATTATTAAAAAATGTTTTTCAAGTCCTCTTTTTAGTTTTATCAGTATTGGCAAAATGGTATTATTTGGACCGGATTTTACTGAGATGAAAATAAAAAAAATTGTTGAGAAATTAGGGTGATTATATTTTGATGACATTTACGAATTTATGAAAAAAAAACAAAGGACGTTATATATTTGTTGAAAGGGATTTGTTTGCTGTGACTTATGTTTCTACTTTGAAGTACTTTACATTTTAACAATAACGTTAAGTAAAAATGTTGTACAATTTTTCTGAAGAACTTGAATAAACGTCGGTTGAAGAGAAGAAAACATTTAATAAACTTCTTTAGTTCTCTCTCTTTTCTATGAGATTTTGTTCGACGTATAATCGCAAGTTTCGCTCCTCTTTTTTGATTGGCTTCGGCCTTTGTGTTGCTTATAGACTCAAAACCTCTTTTCATAAAGTCTTTTTCCTTCGACAAATCGCTATAAGACGTATTGATGTATTATATTTTTTCTTAATCTTTCATTCTGCGCTTGGTGCCCAAGTGCAACAGCGTCAATTCTTTTTTACTCAAAAAAATCTTATAAAAGCTTTTTATATCGCCTCGAAATCGGGAACGGGTTTTATTTCATTCATTTTGCAGGCTATATTTCTAGGGGGGAACAGAAAAAAGGCAATTCTTCACGGTTGTAAATATTGAAGCGCAATTGTAAATATTTAATGAATCCTCCTCGTCGGGTGTAAAATTTTTAGCGAAACGTGTATAACTGTGTGTAATGTCGGAATGGTATATACGATCAGTGCAAATCCTGATTTTTAGCGAGACAAATTTCAGGAGTCTCCGCGAGATGACATTTTTAATGAGATTTATTAACCACTTAATTTTATATGAGGGAAAGTAAAAAAAGGCTATTCAACGGAAAATACCGCGGAGCTGTTCTTCGTT
Organism: Trissolcus basalis; assembly: GCA_025266255.1. NCBI lineage: Eukaryota > Metazoa > Arthropoda > Insecta > Hymenoptera > Scelionidae > Trissolcus > Trissolcus basalis. The sequence goes on from JAAMPD010000105.1 coordinate 124,289, forward strand.
TTAAGTTTAATTTGCATGGACAAAAAGCTATATTGCACTAATACATGTACTTTGTGTGAATAAGAAAACCAGAATTATATTTTCAGCTTGGAATTAAATTATATTTCGAGGAATCTATTTAGCTGTTAAAGCGGGAAGCTTGACTGGTCAAAGTTGGATGAACTTCCCATTCGCTCCAGTTTGCATGCAGAATCCCATCTTTATTACAATTATATAAAATTTCATGTAAAACATCTGCCATTATTATAATCCTCTAATAGTTTTTGCGACTGAAAGTCTTTTTCAAACCGAGTGGTTTTAATGAACCCGGCTTGCATTTCTGCGAGAATGAATTCCTTGAGTTTGAACAATGACAAAAAAGATTGAATCGCAATTTCAATTGGATGAGTTATAAAATTGATACGTTTCAAAATGAATTTGTCTTAATTACGATGGAGCGTTTGATTGGCCGATTAAATTCTAATACAGGAACAGACTTTCAACCGTCAATAATTACCGTGACGAAACAAATTGTAACACGCGCTGAGAGCGAGCTGGCCACTTTTTTTCACGGCATTCTCTTCTCCCAGTTTGTTCGAGCGTGACAGACAAATTTATTAATTCGCATGGATGAAGGTCGCGGATAATCATTACGACCATTACTTTCTCGTTTCCCTTTCTAACAAGTTCAGTCAATAGAGGCGCATTGCACAGTTTACTTATGCAACGGGCAGGTGATTTCGCTTGCCATAAACGTCGGCTTACGTTTTTGAGGAACACACAAGATTCTAACATTTTATTGGTTAAAGGTCGGGCTTTATTGTTGACTGTTTAGTTACAGTGGAATTTCATTTCTGCTTGACAAACGAAATGCTGCCTTTTGTTTCACTCCCCGAGGCATGAAAATTTCACATACCTATATTTTTATTAGAAAGAAATTTTTCTTCCGGTATTTGTAAAATTTCCATCTGGAAACATTCGACAATCAACGCTCGTGTCGTGAGTTTTCTCTTTTTATTTTTTTTTTCTGTTTTTGTAAATATTAACGTGCCTTTGAGCCAGGGCTCTCCGAAACAATGTTTTCGATTGGAGTTTTTGTACGAGTTAATTAAACATTTTTTCTTCCCCGCTTGTTTCTTTTTTGATTTGCACCATTCTGTGACAACAGAGAGTCTGGCACACGGGAGACACAATTTGCGATTTTGATTAAATTATTTCCACTTGTATTTTTGTTATCTCGCTACTATTTTTCGTCCGATGAGATTCTTTTTGACACGTTTGCAATAAGTTTGCAGGTATTTGAAAATTTGTCAATCGATACGAGAGAGAAAGAGCGGTGGAACGGCAGCGACGTTTATTAAAACAGATACGTTTCGATGAATCAGGCGAGTTTAATTTAAAAAAAAGTGCTTCGCTTATTTTTTATAAGCAAACCCATCTCTGGCTAAAAAATAACTGGTTTCACCTTCCGGAATTATTGATTGTGATACGTTATTACATCATGAGATTAAATTTTGTTGACTTTGAAAAAAAAAGAAAAAAAAAGAACAACCACGCGTGGGATCTAAAATTATTGATTTTCTGTCGTTTTGTTTCAGATAAACATTTGAAGCGTCTCTGAATGAACCAAGGAAATCAGGGTAAGTGACATAATTATCAGAGCAATTTCAGATTTGGGTTTTTGTGGTCGTAGAAGTACTTCATAGGCCACATTAATCGTAGCTCTTTAAACAAAATGTTGCTATTCGCCGTTTAGAGTTTAATGGATAACTGGTATTAGAGAAGTGACTCGTATACGCTCGACGGATAATTACTTTCATGGGTAACTAACATAACTTTCTTGAATGACCACGAATAGGTTACACTATGGTAACTTTGATGAGAACATGTTGGCCGATACATGCGGTACTGATACACGCGAAACTGAAAGGCCGAATTGTAAGAAGAATGTCCAATGTTATTAACGGATCCACGCCATTGAGTCAGAGCGGTGTCGTACAGTTAACCCTTTAATGACTTTTAGCGTATACCATTTACATCAGATTAGAAGTCGCGCTAGAAAAGTGGCTTTTCATATGAATAAACTGGCAAACTAAAGAACTCGCGAGAATCTGAAAGTTGAAAATCTGTTATCCTGCGTTGAAGTTTCGTATTTTTTATTTTTTTATTTTTTTTTTTATAGTTGGCTTGATACGACAAGTTTTGAATGGTCTATAATCTTTGGACTTTGCATAATAGTAGAGGGGACATTTTCATATCAATAACTGATTTCTGAGAGTGATTATACGCTATCGATTGCATGGTGTTTGATCGTCTTTGTTAGTCAATTGATATTTTCAATTACGGGTACCAATTATGCTGCACATCTTGTAATGACATTTAATCAATCTTCCATTTCCTTAAACTACGCAATCTCCCGCCACTGCATGACTGATTGAATTTTATCTGATTTCAAACGTGTTCGCATCACAATTTAATTATTTCTGCTGATCAAAATTGTTTTTCACCTCCGCGGATGTTTATCCGTTCGGTTCTTCGACAGTCGGATGGGAATTAGAATGAAATGCAATTAGAAATCGGTATACTCTTTATCATACCGAATGTTCTTTGTTGATTAAAACAATCTGGTTTTAATTAATTTCATGATATTATTATTATATTATAATGAGAACATACCACTGTTACCCATAAATTTACGAACAGGTAACAAAGTATATATAGCGTTAGAAGTACAGAATGTAATTATCTAGCCTCTTCCAATTTATGCCTTTATATACTTAGATTCGTGTCTGGTAGTGTGGAATTAATGACAAGAAACTAATTAACAAAGTTGTTTCGTATACCTGCATGGACTCGGTATTACAATGTTCCAAATAAAACAATAGGGAAAAGAAGAAACGTTCAGAACGTGAACAGCATTGATTTTCAATGCTTTAATCAAAATTATTGACTCACAATTATTATTCGCGATAAAATTTTCAACGTTTGAAAATAATTGTGCAAAATCAATGACGAACCGTCGGGGAAACAACATTTAACTTCATCCCAATGATATTATTCAAATGAACTTTAAACTCTTTTCAATAATAAATGCTGTGTACTAATGAAGCTATATTTGCTTCAATAAACCGTATTTGTAGTCGATTCAATGACCGAATTCATCAAAAGAAGCTTTTAAAAGGAATTCGCTTGAACGGCGCACAATTTGTATCGTTTCGATCATTTTATATAATGTGCTAATAAAAAAACGCTCGGCTTGAAAGAGAGCTCCCCTGGGGAGCGGATTTTTTTTTATTTGGCCCAAAGAGCTGAACTTGATATTTCGCTGAATGCAAATAATCCTTCGTTATCATTACCAGTAAGGAGTCTCTGTGTCCGGATTGAAACAAAAACACAACAGCGTGCAGGAACAAATTTCAAAGTGAACATCAGCTCTATGGAATTGCTCGACGTTGAACGAAATTGGCGCAATTATTTGAGAGCAATTAAACCAAAAAAAGGTGGTGGGGAGGGGGGGGACAAAAACAAAGATGGCGCTTAAGTGTTGGTAAACTCTGAAACGTTGCATGATGAGTTTGCATTGACAGTAATATAGGGTAGTCAAAACAACGTTGTAATTACGTCGACTGCTGGGGACGAGCTGTTTGGCAGAGCTATACCACCAGGAACAGGGTCACTCGGTTCGTCAGTAAAATGTTTGCTTCCTCTTTGAGCCTTTCCATTATCTCGCAAACTTAGCTCGCAACACACTGGTCTTAGCCTCGATTCTGCCTTCCATTTTGCACGCTTTTGTTTCTTCAATATGAGATGGCGCGTCTTACAATTTTTTATACCTGAATTGACCCTGTTCGTGATTTTGTTGTTTTAGTACCTCGTTTACTTCCGGCACGAGTTTGCCGGCGCACATTGTGTGTATTATACTAGCTGGAGCCATTTCGATGACAATGGATCCGAAGAACGTGAAACGCGAGTTTCGCGCATTCAATTAAAAGCTATAACTCTCGCAACGAGGTCCACTCTTTTCTTGCAAAATTCGTATTACTTTTTTAATGGGGGCACGTTTGCAGCTTATCCGCACCTCCTCGCCCTGTTACGACGCACTATTGTCATTCCATGAATTTGATTGTTTTTTAATTTCCGTTTTGATAAACAACGTTGCCACGCACCGAACAAAAAATCGACCAAGTTAAAAACAACTAATTCACTCAGTCAAACAGCTGTCACAACGGCAACTTTCAGTTGTTTCAACTCAACATCCAGTTAAACGTGTATGTTAACTGAATACACTCCGTTGAAATTTATACCAACGTCATTTTTTAGTTAAAACAAAACTGAGATTGTCGGGTTCAACTGAAAGAAAAGTTATATCTCTCCCACTGATCAAAATTTAATTTGACATGTACTCCGTTTGAAACAAACTTTCAACTTTATTTCAACAATTTTAACGAACAACATATTATTTAATAAGGATTAAATAATCTCGTTCGTTTAATTTTGTGAGTTCTCATTAAACTGAATCAAAATATGACTATTTAAATTATTTATCTCGAAAAAGGAAAAAAAACAAAAATTGATTCAAAGAACTTTTCGTTCCGTCCTTTTTCAACTTGTTTGACTTTACGGTATCGCTATCGAGTAACTTTCATATCCTGTCAAATTATCTGAGTGTCGAGTGCTATTTGATTGAATTTGTCAGTTGTACGATAATCAACTGAAAACTCAGCTGGATTAACAAAACGAAGAGAAATTATTCCTCAGTACGTGCTTGTGTCACCACTTTGAAGATTTAAACATTTGAAAAGAGGTGCTCGGAGGTTGCATCAATGGCTCTCAAGAAACTCGTAATCACATTCATTGCTCTTGATATGGTATGAAGCGACAGAAAATCAGACTTGCGGGAGTGCCTGAGCATGTTTAGACTATTACTCTGAGAAGTACGTTTTGTGTCGGGAAAAGCACCCCCATAGCGGCGATCAATATGCCGCTGGGTCAGAACGGTCTTGATTTGAATGTTATCAGACAGGCAACCAGAAACACAGTATACAGATTGATTCGCGGAGGGCAGCGACGTGAAGGGATATATCCAGGCCACAAAAGAGAACCAAGGTACCAAACGATCACGAAACGAAAAATAGCACAAACCACATGTGGCATCTAAATGACGATAGGTTAATCAATTTATCATAATTGCTCTCGAACGAAATGAAAAAAAAGGGATATGTCGTTCATTTCCTGAAGTATCACCAATATCGAGTGAATTTAAAACTGCGTTCAACTTGATGAAGTTAAAAAAAGAGGAAATCAGAGAGCGGCATGATTTTATTAAATAGAGGAGGACTTTTTAAGTGGAGTTTGCAATTCTAGCGCGAACCTGATAACGGGGAAGTTTTTGTGCAACAAACGGGAGGTTGTCACGACGATCTCACTCCGGCAGTTCAATGATTCGTTAAACAACGATGGTACTCTGGCTCCCTGCCGTAAGGCACAGAAAGAGAGTGCAAATGCATTATATTAATGAATCGTAGAACTCACACGTGTGGTGCGCTGCTGTTTCTCGAGAGCAGCTATTAGATCTCTGCACGAACTTGGAACAACCTCTCGTGCATTATAAAATTGGCCTTTGAAACAACATCGTTTCTATTAAAAAAAAAAGAAGGTTAAAATTGGATATAAATAAAGGTCACATTTGCAAATTGAGCGAAGAGACTAATGCAAAATTTATCTGGGTCGCATGATTAAAAAACTTTTATGACACGTACTCTGATGTGGTAACTCTGATTTTGAAGTTTTTCAAAAAAAATGTCAACCAGACAAATAGCGACGAATGTTTCAAAAATGTTTAGTTGGGTGTGGGCGAAAACAGATCTGATAATTAATTTCTCTTATAATATTTGCGATGGCTAATTTTATCGATAAATACTTCGAGAGGTATTTACAACGCCATTTAAATGTGGAGAGGTTATTGTACAGATAATAGGCTAATAGAAAGTATTATTTATTCATTCATTACGAAATATTGGGGGCTTAGCAAGCCGTGTACAAGCAGATACACAAAAGAAAAACAATGGTCATAAATAATTAACAATAACATAATGGCTTTATAATGCAAAATTAGTTTTCACAGAATAACATGAATAGCGTAAAGTGAAATAAGAGAACTGGCTGATTTATAATAAATGGAGAAAGATGAGAGTCGGAATTTAACTAGATGAAGCTAGAGGAAAAACACAAAAAAAACAGCAAAATCAATGAATATCGAATATACAAAGATTATTATTTAGCACCGGGTGCTTTTTTCATTGTACAATTGAATGTTTTCAATTTGATCAATATTTGCTTTAATCAGTCAAATAAACTGATTTTTAAAATTCAAAAAAATTATTCGCATCATTATTCAACGAAACGTACACAAACAAATTTGTTATTGAAAATATGATGCGTTTAATAATATCTACCGCATCGGGCCATGTTAAATTTGGAACGCATCAAGTAATAAATTATCGTTGATGAAGAATTGAATGTACACACATTCAAAGATTTTAATATCAATTACGTAAATTCATATTAACCAGTTCAGTGACTCGAAAACTCACTCGCCAAAATAAAACGCTCTTAGGTCAGGTGTGTAAAATAATGTTGAGTGCTCGACGTCGAGTTACTTGTGCAATGCGTGTGAATTAACATTATGTTGTATTCCAGGAACATGAGATTTTGTGCGATGCAGCCATTGCATCGCTGGAAATGAGCGTAAAAACATCTACAAACCCACAGGGATAAAAAGATACGCGGAAGTATATTTCAAATTTATATTTATTATATAAATTAAATATATTTTTTCGATAAAATATATATTTATTATATATATCATTTATATAACTTATTGCCGCTTTATAAATAATTTATAAATCACGTATATTGAAATATACACAAATATATTTTAAATATATAAAATATATGTAAAATATATTTCAAAATATATATTTGTCCGTGTGGGTATACAAACGAATCAAAGTTGAAGAAAGAGGAACTGGTCTTGTTTAAGTATACAAAAACAAAAAAAAATTAATGCAGTCTTTATAGTTTTCACGATTAATGGTATAAATTTTTATTTGTAAAAATGGAGGGGTAAAAATATTTAGCAACTGTTATAAAAATGCAACTTTTCGGTACACCATTTTTATTATCATACTTTCTGGGTCCATACAATACAACGATAATCATCACTCATATATAGATAATTTAAATTTGGCACAAAACATTTTGATATATCAGAATCGACTTTTTGATTCCATACTTCAACAAATCTTTGGTAACATTCTAGCTATTCTCGACTCTTTGAGTCGGCGGCATACATTCATATTCGTTAATATATAAATACCATCTTGAAAATAACTTGTCACAAACAAACAGTAAATAAAAATCGACGTAGAAAAAATAAATTAAACCATCAATGATAACAAGATATAAAAACTAGACAAATGAAATAGCACACACACATTTACAAAAGTTATTAAAAAAATAAATTATTTCCAAAAACGAAATGCACGTTTCGTTTTTGTCAGTCAATTTTCGTTGATCCATATAATATATAGAGTTAATGGAAAAGCGTATACATTTCAAAGTATGTAGATAAAATACAAAACCATCACACGCTAGAAGCATATACTATATTGCCTGTCTCATGAATGAAATAAAAAATTTGTTTATCATAATTATCATTATTGCTATGTTTGTTTTGATGTCTTTCCGATTGGTCATTTGACTTGCTAAACACTGAAGAATCCAATCAGAAGTATTACTGCAAAGCATTATGGCAATATCTAAGGAAACATAAGGAACTAATACAATATTCTCCGACTAGATGAAAAACCGGATCGTGCTTAATTCACAGATCAGGACTTGTATAATAGTTATTATATTAATTTATTTATCATTATCAGTTGTCAAAAAATGTACGTAAAATCTCAAAATATGATCCAACATGTCGATAAATATAAGAATATCATCAAAAAGATGGTGATAAACAATGTTGCTGCAGTTGGTACTGGTATTATGTTAGGAGAGGGTTTAAGCCGATACTTCAGTTGCGACGCATTTCTCATACATTGCGTCTAGCACGCGGGTGAATTTGAGGTGACGCTCTTCCGGAGCGATGTTGCTTCCTTTGCTGCCCCACAAAAATTTAATATGAAATTCCGTGCGAAAAGCGTCAGATAGAAGCTCGTCATTTCTGCAACCCTCAAGAGCTATTTCTGCGTTCCTACGAAACAGCGAAAGATTGTCCGCTAATTTTCGACTGTCCTGAAGGTGCGACCAAATTATCGACAGACCGCAATCTTCGGCTGAATTCTCCCAGGGTGACAAAATAGCCGACGTCAGGCTTGAACATGCTATAGAACCTGCAATCATTGATTCTAATTGATTCATCTCGCAATTCTATTGAAATAATATATTTATCCTTATTGTTCTTCATTTACCTAAGATATCTTCAGAACATCTTTCACCCAAAAGCACGATCGGTAAGAGATGTGGGAGTGTAGTGTTCGGAGCTTGTGGATTTGCGCTTTCATTCATAGCTCGCAAAGTTGGTCTAAGTTTTGCCTCAAAGTTGAACGCCTCATCGGTGTGCTTTTGTCTGAGCAAATGCCATGTATTGGATAGCCTTTGAATTTGCGGCAAACAAAGACCCAACATGACGGCACAAAATCCATACAAATTTCCGAGAGCAGTTTTCGTATCGGTCGCTACTCTGATCCACTTTGATATCGTTGTTGCTCGTTCCAGGGCACTTGCTCCAGCCAAGATAGTAACCGCAACTAACAATTTCAAGCACTCGGACCTTTCTGAAATGATGTGAATGAAATGTTGGATCATCAAGTATACAGAATATTGAATAACAAAAATAAATAATAGAACGAGAAACAAACCAATGAGATCAATTCTAGTTTGCTTGCCATGTGGCAAAGTTGCAAGTTCCAAGCCACTGAGACCAGGTGCTGATCCAAACGGGGGTCCCGGGGTTAGCACCATTTGCAGATCGATTCGAGTCAAGTGAGATGCAAGAACCCGCGGAGCTGAGTCAAGCAGCATGCCAGAAACACCCCGCAGTGCCATCGGGTCTAAGGGAAGGTGCTCTCCTGCCGGTAGAAGTATCGTCGCAAAGCCCTCGAGGTCAAAAGCACTCTCGATCTCGATGGAGGGGGCTGCCACAACTAGCTGCTCTTCGGTCGACAATTCGTATTCGTTTTCAATGGCGTCTTCATTGAGACCGGCCCCTATCGTGTTAAATCGTTGGATCACTACGCCTTTCATTGCCACGGTTGGTGCAGTTGTCATGGTTGCTGCCACCGGTGACGCCATTTGGTGACTGCCACCGCCACCGCTGAAATCCGAATTGCTCGCTTCGAACTCGCTGTCTCCCGATCCGTTTCCACTGTCACTTCCGGATGCCTGATATCCGGCCTATAAAAGTACAATCATTCCATTATACAATTATACAAACATCATTTCCATCTATATCCAATTCAAATGACATTTAAAATGCTCGTGAAACATACGTGATGATAAGGATGATGAGGATGATTGATTCTAGGGGGTTTAGGTGGTGCAGTAGCAATGCTCTGAACAGTCACCTGCTGACTGTTGTTGGTTGGGTTAGCTTGCTGGAGCATCAGCAGAGTAGGATCAGAAGTCACTCGCGTCATTTTGTGTCGACCCAGAGAGAGTGAGCACGAGGGAGGCTGCGTTTGCAATGGCTGTGCCAACGCGCGAGGCAGGGTGCTTGATTGGTTCGATGAATTGTTATTATTCGTGTTGTTCTGATGCTCCAGATGTTGCGGGGTCAATGAGTGACTTCGTTGTTGCTTCTTTGGCAACCGGGGAGGAGATCCTATTGAGCTTGATGAACTTGAACAGCTTATTATGTGTTGTCCTGTGTTGACAGAATAAGTCATTACACATCAATCATCTAAGAGAGAAAATGATGGTTTAAAGACAAATTATACTCTGTTACCTTGATTAGAAGCAGAATAAGTTATTGGAACAGATCTTGGTTTTGGAGTGATTATTCTCGCCCCACTAGCTTGACTAATTGGTTTACCACTGCCTACGTGAAAAGTTATCAAATCTGCGACCGTGTCAAAAGCCTCTCCTTCAAACTGATATTGTGTTCTTTCGTATACAGTATCTGGTTGCAAAATACCCTACAAAATGAATCTTTATTTTTTCTTTATCTATCAAAACATTAATTTAAATATTCAAAATGACATTCGAATGTTGTCGAATGCATTATTGAAATTGTCGTCGTCTTACCTTTTTGATAACAAAGTGTAAAACTTGAGATTTACATCTGACAGATAAGACATAATTGCCTGGTTGAGAGGCACAATCTCTGACGAGAAAATCACCTTCATTGACCAGCTCAAGCTCGGCACCTTTGCGACCCCCTCGCAAAGTGCTTCCATGGTACCAAGTATGCGAGCGCAAATCTCTCGGGTCTAATAATCTTAGCTCCTTCTCTAAAAGCCTCCGAGTTACTTCTTCCGCGGCTTCCTGTACACCATTCATTATTTTATTCCCCTTCTTTTTCATCCCAACTATATTCCTTATGCAAAATGGTTATTTATTTTTTTAATCAGCTCATTAACATTTATTTTTGATTCATCTTATATTCATATATGTATATATAACCTATTCTTCAAGTCGATAAAACAATAGAGAACAAAATCAAGATACAACATTTACAAATCACATATTAAATTGTTTAATTTTTAACTTGAAATAAGCAGCAATGAATAGTTTGAAAATGATACACTTCCTGTTACACACGAGCGACTTGTATGTTGATTGCTTTTCCACAAAATATATTATTTTTGACATTCTGTTTCGCAAATTATATTTTATATTAAAAAAAAATTATGTGGAGTTGAGATTTGACACAATTTATTTGAAAATATGACAAACACATATTTGGATGCAAATTCAAATTTGTATTATTATATTTCATAAAACATAGTTTTCATCCAAAATGAAATGAAACAATTTGACTCAATTTTTTTTAAATATTCATTTTTCAACAAACGCTCTTTTTAACGAATATTCTTCCAGTTCGTTAAACGAATGGTTAAATTTCAAACATGGTATGTACAAATTTGTTTAAATTAATCGCGCATGCATTATGTTTGGAAGAAAATGCAAACGGTATATGTATAATAATAATGTGTATGTGTGTATATAAAGTGCATTGAACTCACCATTGAATTATAACTCGGTTGTTGGGAGTGAGCGTAGAAAATTATACGACGACAGGCATTTCGTAGCACTCAAATGTAAATCGGATGGCCCGTGATTGGAGTGTAGAGCGCGAAAGAATGTTCGATACCGTAGCCAGTTTGACAGCGATAATCTGACTAGAGCGAGGATAGCAGTCGAATCCAACGAGACGACGGCTTTCGGTCAAGCAACATCATCGAATGTGCGCATGTAACTACTAAACTATGAACAGTGCCGTACATTCAAGGTTCTTTTCATATCACATTTTTCATCCGTCCCTTATTATTTCTTATCAAAATTCTACTTACGCATTTTTTCATCTTAAAAAAAAAAAAATTCAACATAGGTATTATATAGCACGAAATGATTCAACTTAAAAATTCTCTGTTATGTAGAATAATACATACAATTCATATTGATGTGCAATTTCGGGTCATGAAAATAAACAAAAGTACATTTTATAGAAAAACTGAAATATGCGCAATTAATATTTGATGATATAAAATTTATTGGTGTGCAAATTAGTGGGTGCTTTTATGAAAACTTCACTCACTAGTTGACAATAAATTCTGATAAAACCATTCGGGTTAGAATATAAACTTAAACAAAATGAAAGAAAAAGGGGGGGGACTCGTTCGCATTACGTCACTGCCGCACAATCGAGCATCCCTCGGTCTAATCTCTCGAGCGCTTGCGCTCCTTTGTTGCCGGCAAGATGGATCGAATGCTATTGAAGATTAAGTTTCAGAGGACATGTTAATGATACTACCCTGCTACTCATTGTATCAACAGATTCATCAGCCACGCGCTCACATGAATCGCAAAAAAAATACCTCACACTTATTCTCATTTCTTCACATTTATTTTCGCATCATGTGCTTTTTTGTACACAAAAAATTTATCGATTCGAATATATTTTAGGTTCGCTGGCGCTTGCGCTTAGCTTTATCATTTATTATAACGGCCTGATATTTGAATTATCTCAAACTTGATTTCATTGTCGAATAAATTATTTTGATCGAACGAATAAACAGAAAAGTATTCAATATTTCTCTTGATTAAAAAAGTCTTCAACTTTATTTGTATTCGACAATTGTTTTATTTATTTTTTTTTTTTTTTTTTTAGGTTAATAAATCAATGATCAACATTTCCTTGGCAACCAAATTCACGCGGTCAACAAAGCCATTATATAGTTAAATATCAATATATTTCACCTTTTAACAAGTATACCATCGTAGAACCAATTAATTTAACATCACGAGAAAATTGCAGTTAAATTTTTGTTTGAAATTAGTTTTTAAAGTACATTACCAAAGTATTAACACGATAATAAATCATGTGCATTAACCGAGAAAAGTTGGACTTGAAAGATCGGATGTCAAAAATGTACTCATCGATGACAAATTCAGAAAGTTTGAGTAAATATTGAAAAATCAGGCACAAAAGATAGTTTTTGTGTAGCATTTGTTTTTTTTTTATTTTTTTTTTATTTATCATTGATTTGTTGAAACGTTGGTTATCTATTTTCCAGAAGTCCAGAATGCGAATCGTATCCCATCGAAAGCAACCGGCAGGATGTGTCAAAACATCCAGCAAGAACAAAAGTATCCTGAGCTTTCAATGCGGTCATTTTTTGAGTTCATGAGAACTGCTTACGGCGTGAACAATAGTTTTGAAGAGCTTGTGAATACTGTGAGCACGAACAGTGAAATTGATTGGAATGCCTTGGCCAAAACTGATCTTGACGGGACAGTCCAAGTTGCCGAAACTGATAATCAGATTGAAGATGCAGACAATGTAAACAAATTAAATTTCAAAATTAAATCCAAGTTGCAAAACTTTCACGGTCAATTCAAACACTCGAAATAAATGTTTAGGTTACTTCAACGAAGCAATCAAAAGAATCCCAAGATTCGAAATGTACAGAAAATATTACCAACTGTTCAGAAAATTGGGTTCAGACAGAAGACCCGACTTTGTCGCGGGTTATGAAAAAGCATTTAAGCGACGTCCTACATGAAGGCCTTCTTGATTCGGTTTTACCCTATATGATCCCAAGGACGGTGCAATCTGAACCAGTAATCACAAAATCACCGAGCAATATTGAAACTAGGAAAAGCATCTCTCTAGGAGACAATAAAGAATTCAAACTTGCGAAGGAAAAAGCAAAGGAAAAGGAAGCTTCCGTTCGGAGAAAATCTTTTGAGTTGGTAACAATATTATCCTCCTAAAGAGAAAAAGTAGATGACAAGTGTGAATTGGCTTTGTATCGATTGAATCGATTGATCGCATCTTTCAGCTAAATTCACTTTCGTTCCTCTTTCCTTATTGGCTGATTTCTTGAGAGCCAAAGTTTGAAACTGAAATTGTATATAATTGTATTGTAAATTTTCTATTTTTCGATTTTCGAAAC